>JABUQX010068075.1:32500-55387 GCA_015478945.1 Trachelipus rathkii | reverse complement strand
TGCGAATTAGAGAAAAAGCCTCCAAAGCCTCGTAGAGGATAATGCGTTCCTAGTCGAGTGCACACACTCCCAGGACACCGTCCCCACAGGAAAAAGAAACATTCTAAGGGATATCAAGAACCAAAGAATAATACAGACAATCTATATGCCCACAAATGGTAGACACAGGGAAATTGTCGACATCTAAGAAAAAAAAAAATAGAGAGTAAATGGTTTATTTAAGAGTATTCTCACTAACGGATCAACAAAACTAACCCTACAATTCTGACCTAAGCGTCTAAAGAAACCTAACTTAACCTGACTTATATTAAATTAACTCTTTTTAATACTACCGAACATAACGTAAACTAATATACTTCACTAAAACTAACCTAACCTAACCTCTAACCACGCTGGGGCGGGCTTAGTACCGGTATTATTGGTTGATATGAGAGTTGGTGCCGACTCGGTGGGAGCTTTTTCCGTCTACCATTTAAGTTAGTCCCCAGTAAATACAACCAGCAAGTCCGAACCAGTAAAAGGCAATAACACCAAAATAAGTGCCTGAAATGTGGCACCCAATCGTATAATGATCGCGGCCCAATAATTAGAGGAAGGAGTCTCTTCTCGAAGAGAGATATATGAAACAGATAGAACAGAGGTATACAGAGGTGAGAGGGTGACAGGAGCAAATCAGAGGCGAAAGAAATTTGGAGCAGAAAGGAGTAAGAGATTGTAAGTTAAAAAGAAGGCTACGGATATATTTTACACGTTCGTTGCTCCCTCTAAAGAGAGATGGCCTCCACAGAGGAGGGATGCAAGTAGAAATCTGCAATAATATATATATGCAGCATATATATATATATACTGTATAATTTCTGACTGCTCTAATTAATTATAATAGAGTATAATATTATTATAATATATATTAATATATATTATATATATAGAGTATATATGAGTGTATATAATAAATATAGATATAAGTATATATATATATATTTATGTACGGTATATATAGTATATACTATATAGATATAATAATATATAATTATATGTTATAATATAATATAATATAAATTTAGTATATATATAATATATATATATCATAGAAAAATGTATCAGAATAAAAGTAGTGATATATATTATAGGAGATAAGTTTATAGGTAAGTATAGAAGAGGGCTTATTATAGGTATAAAGGAGAATAGAAGGGCGTTTATGATGTAAACCCTATTAAAAGTGATTATATATATATAGCATGTTTCAGTTATAAATATATTTATAATAAATATTTTATTAAATAAACGTTTTTTATTATTTATTATAATTTATATATATAGTAGTTAGGGGATATCGAATCTTACTAGAGGAATATAAATTATACTATAAAATTTTCCGTATCACCTTGCTATATAAGATTGGGTTTTCCTACCTATTACTCTCATAGGTTAAGGATTGAAAAGATGTGTATGCTGAGGATTAGGGGGTGAATATATATACATATTATATTCCAATATTATATTCCAATATTATATTTAGTAGATAATACTATTCTAAAAATATTGGTATATATTATACGAGTATACTAAAGATCACCAGTTAGTTATCATAGTTAATAATATATAGGAATAGACATCTAATCATATTATATGAGTTCATTTAAACGTAAAAGTATTATATATTTCAGTGAGGTAATAAAAGTGTTTGTATTAAGACGAAATTTTAAATTGGTCATTTGCATTTTATATATATTATATATATATGCAATAGTTATATTATCCAAACTTTATTATATATATAGTAGATTTGTTAACTTATATATATATATATAATTATATATATATATATATATATATAGTGAGTGAGCTGTTTAATTTATATAATCAGTTATTCACAAAAGGATATCATGAGTGATTACATTGAGGTGATTCACTCTGATTGAAGAATTATATATAATACCATGCCTTTTAGAGTGTACGGATAATCAGTTTTATTCTATAGGATATAATCTTACTCCTAGTAAGTATCATAATTATTGAGTATGTATATAGTAATATTTATATAAATAAATAGAATTCTTTAGAATTATCAATATATATATATATATATATATATATATATATATTATATATATATAATTATAGTGAAAATCAAACATGATATAGGTAGTAGTAATATATAATATAGAATTTTTATATATATTTATTTAATCAAGAGTATTATTATTATAAGTAGACTGACGCTTAGGGAACCACAACTTTATAAGAAATAAAATAAAAAATAAATTCCGTGCACCCCTATCCTTTCACTTAATATTAATTACATCTACAAGAAAATATGTTAAGTATAAAAAAAAACGTAGAGGATAGGAATAATAATGAAAGATTATATTTTTTCCGAGGTTTCTTCACTGTTAGGAAAAACATTATCATTTGACGTTAGAACTAATACTTCCTTCTCTCATCTCACTCGCTCTCTCGAATCTCTATTGTTTATCTTCTCGTACTTCATCTCGCCAAGGAAATTACCTAAAGAATAAGTCACTTTATGCATATATCTCGTCTGGATTATTCTCTCTTGTCTTCTTCTAGATCTCTCTCATCATCAGTCGTCTGCATACAGTCTTGACCGACACTGTCTATCTTGTTGCGTAAGTCTGAGTCTAACTATCCTTTTGATTATACTTAAATGTCCTCTGTCTTTTCTTATTAACACCATCTTCACTTCGCCTCTCTCTATCTCTCTCTTCATCTCTCTCACGAACATCTCTCTCTTCCTCTCTCTCTCTCTCTCTCCTCTCTTCTCTCTCTCTCCTGCTTTCTTTCTCAGAGTCCACTCTTTTTTTTTCTCTCCTCTTGTTTTAAACTCTTTTCTCTTTTCTAATAAATTCAATCTGAAAGTTGGTTTGTTTCTATTTATCCTTCTGTTTGCTTCATCTCGTTCATGCTCGGATAATTTGTCGTTCCTCTAGTGATTGGTGTAATCAAACTATTCATGAGTTTCATTTATATTTCCGAATCGTTTTTTTGCCGTCTGCTCTCAAGAGAGAGTTATACCGCTTTTATTCGTCAGTATTCTAAGTAGGCGGGCTTTCTGTCTTTATTGATATTTATTGCACACTTGTGCCTCTACACACTTCTCTATCTTTAGTGTATCTTAAACCAAAGTCGAAATTTGTCCTATATATATACTGGCCTCCTCACTCTGTTTATCTGTAATCTTTTCAACTCTGCCGTTCTATATCTTTTTTGTTTATCAGCCTGTCTATTATCTGATTTTTATCCGCCCGTCTACTTCATCTTTTACACTTCTGCCTTCTTTTACCTGAGCTGGATAAGTTACTGCGGGTCTACTAATATATGAGTATCGTTTTAATTTGAATTTGCCATTTTTCTTACCTCTTTTTCCTTTTTCTAAATAATAACACTTATCTATCTATCAATCTATCTAATCTATCTATTCTATCTATTATCTGATAATATCTAATCTATCTATTCATATCTATTATCTATCTATCTATAACTATCTATCTATCTATCTATCTATACTTAATATCTATCTATCTATCTATCTTTACTATTTAATTATATTTTTATTCATTCAAGTTCTTACCCATTGTTTTAAAATATTATCTGTGTCTTTGTTTTGTTTACTTCATTTTACTTTCTTTGTCTTTTCAACACAAAGAAAATAAACAAGGAAATTCTTATATTTAAAAATAAATCCATCTTCAGTTAAAAAATAAACGCAAATAAAAAGATAAATGAAGATGATTTGTGCATCGACAGATCCCCCAAGGACCCCCAAGGACCCCCGTAATGATGAAACCCTTTTACACTTCCGTTAATAAGGGTTAATAATGGCCAATAACGGTAAAATTGTCTGCAAAATTAAAATGGCGGCACAAAAAATGAGAAAATTTAAAAAACAAAAATTTTTTTTTTTTAATTTTTTTTTTAAAGTTTTTTGTTTTCTTTTTAATAATATTTTCACTTAAAATTAAGAAAATAATATAATCATTATTTTTTTTAAACTAATTTATTATTTTTAGTATTTTATTTACGGTACAATTCGGGTACATACTAAAAAATAAATTTTATGATTATAGAAGGTAATTAACAATTATGATTGATATATATATCTAGAGAAGTGGTCGCCAACTTGGCTGGCGCCATCAAATAGCGGGCGATTTAGGTTTTTAGGTGGACGATAAAATAATTACAGTTTTTGGTAAAATAAAGCCCCCCCCCCAAAAAAAAAAAAAAAGAAAAAAAAAAAAAAAAAACAGACTCGTGAGAGATACTGTTTTAAGTGATTGATACAAAAGTCGATGGGTGCGGTGCACTTGTTCTATTATTACAAACAAAAATTAAAAAATTCCATTCTCTTTATATCACAATCTTTAAAAGTGAAAAATTCATCAGTTTTCAAAATAGTCGTCAATTAAAGATGATGTAACCGCAGAGGAGGTTAAAATGTTTAGAAATCATCTCGATGAACTTTGAATTGAAATGAACAACGATTTAGTGATATATGAACTTGCAGGTGCTTGACAGGGTGATAGTCATTTTACTGCAAATGCTACTGAGGCTGATTTAATATAAAAAGAAAGAGAAGAAGAAAAAGAAGAAAAAAAGTAGAAAAGGAAAAGGAAGAAAAAAAGAAAAGAAGAAGAAGAAGAAGAAGAAGAAGAAGAAGAAGAAGAAGAAGAAGAAGAAGAAGAAGAAGAAGAAGAAGAAGAAGAAGAAGAAAAAAAGATAATAAGAAAACAGATAAACAACTTAACAGTAAAGTAAATGCAAAAAAGAGGTGTTAAGTATTGTTATAGAATTGAGCTTGTGAAGAAGGGGGGGATTTTAATTGTTTCATTTAAGGAAGCATTACTTTTATGTATTTAGTATTTGATTGCCTTAATCATCCAGAGTCTTAGATATCGCCATTGTTAACCGAATTTTTTTTTCTTTGGTCTATAATGTATATAGAAATCTTCTATCTTACTCTGCTTAAACTGAACATTGATATCGTTTTGTTACATTTTTATATCCTTCTTTCTCATTCATTATTGAATTGAGGCCGCGTGTAAGAAACAAGAGATAGAAGAATGAGAGATGAAGAGTATATGGAAAAAGTCAAAGCTATTATATGTATATTCCTTAAAGTTTCATTTCAGAAACTGAATCGCTAGACCTATTTATTTTTACCAAATAATGTGACCACATGATTGAAACAAAAATAAATGTACACATAAAGAAAATGACCCCACTAGTATAAACAGGGAAAAAGATCTGACATATAATTATCATTGAACGTTCTATATGTACTGGACAAATGTGATATTTGAAGTGAATTAGATATTATGGCATCCTAGTGCATTCTACCAATAGTAGAGATACTTGAAGAAGAAAGAAGAAGAAACGATAGTAATCGTAGATCATGATAGTTAATTACTGCTTCTTCTTCTTTACTTATTTTTTCTTCATGGTGTAAAATAGTTCTATGTTTACAGCTAGCTATGTTCTAATATTTATTAAGTCTTATTCTGTTATCAGTAACATAAGCTATAAATTATTTTTTAGTAAAATACAGTTTTACTTTTTCGTTCTTTAATTCCAGTTTCCTTCACTTCCATTTCTCATCACGCTTGGCTCATGTTCTTCTAATTCTTCTTGTTAAGTGAGAGGCATTTATTCCTTTTATTTTTATTTTTTTATTATTTCTTTCATGCTGGTCTTGTCTATGTTGCTAGGTTAGTAACTGCAGATTATTACAAACATTTCTTTTATGTATTTCAGCTAGTCTTGTAAAGTTCATTATAGTACTTTCTACTATTTTGTCTTTCTTATTTTATCAATAATTTTCGGAAGAATCTCGAAGCTAAAGTATGACGTAATTTTTGCCTACTCAAAAATGTCTTCATCTACACAAAGTATGGTACATCCCATTTTAAATAGCAAGCATATCTGTACGATCCTTATAGAGTGCTATTACAAGTTGAGTAGAATTTTCGTTTGTTGGCACTCTATATTTTTCTAATTTCAATAGTTAGAGTGCTGATCACTCGAAGAATGATGACACTTTCTTTCTTAGAAGAGACTCGCGTTATCTTTATATACACGCGACTGTACACTCCCCATTCGTCCAGTATAAGCCTATCTATATTCTTCGCATGTGATAGGTAATATGTTGGAGTACGAACTATTGTTTGAAAAATGCTATGTAAACGTATGAGATCACAAGAGCTTTTAAAATAGACGATATCATATTCAGAGCGAGTGTAAACTGAACTCAATAGCTATTTACTAGAGTATATTGGTCGAACTGTGGCACATATATTTCTTTTTTTTATGAGATAAATATTATATGCATTTTTAGTATCTCAGATAATATAGGAATTTATCAAGAGAGTTCTAGAGCCAATGTGATTTGCTTTAACATATCAGTCACTCCTCGCACCACTAGGTCTACTCCGCTCTCTCAAGCTCGTAAGCTAGCGATATTCGAGCTGAGATTAGAAGTTCAATAGCACTAAATTTCCCCTAACCTGAAACTTTTACAAATCGAAGATGATCTGCACCGAATCGCACCTGTTCCGGTTCCATCACTGATGAAGGGTTCCATCTTTACTTCACACTCTCGTTCCTCCAACTATAATCTTATTGGTTTATTGTAAGATTTTTCATATTGAGAGAGAGGTCTGGGCTCTGTTACAATTTTGTGATCATATGAAAACGGTGTTAATTATATTGAAGTCAGTAGTTACTACTGACAATATAACCTATAATATACGTTCCCGTCGTATTAGGTTGTAGAATTGTGACTTGACAAAGTGTCATCCATAAGAAGATAGGTGACCTATAACTCAAAACATTTTGTACGCAATATATTATATTTTATAAGTTACTAATTCAATTAATTTTGTGTAAATAAAGACGTTCTTATGTTTGACGAGAGAAAGGTAAAATATATTATTTTTTAACCTATGTACTCATCTTTTCTAGGTGTCTCTACCGTACTATAGAGGATGGATCATGCTTAGCCCTCATATTGGAGAATCATATTAGGAGCTCCGTAAACGGGAAACATTTACACTCTCAATTTCGGAATTATAAATATTGGATTGAATAATTTATATTTTGAGTTATAAAATATAATTTCAAAAATTATAATTGGGTCTCGCGAGGGATGCTCATATTTATTTTAGAGGTTTTTCACTCGATTATATTCTTTTGAGAATGTGGGTGTCACATGACAGTATATAGATATAATTAATAAAAAGAAATAAACTAGAATAAAAAAGATTCAATAGGCAGATGAGGCTCTATATAATTTTGAAGTATTATATGCTGTTGTTTGATAAGTCTGAGATTTTCGTTATATTTGGTCGTTCCCGCCAGTGTTAAGTGTTAAATTTTGAGCAGGACAGATTATCTTACACCAATGTTCATTATGGACGCAATTTTAATTGTTCTGAACCCTTACATACACACTGTTGATAACATGTCTGTATCTAAACGGAATTTCATTCAGTTCGGTGTGGTCGCTGGAGGTCCTTGGAACGGTATTTAAGTGGATGTCCACTTATAATCTTCTACATTATATATTTAATTAAACTTCTGTCTCAGTTGATATCCTTTTTTAACTGAATGAATTCACTATTTATTGGTACTAACAATCACCATAAAGTAACACGATATTTATACAGGTTCATACATGTGAATGTCGTTGTAGCATCTAGTTCTTATTTACGTGAATAATTTTAAAAGACGTCAGAAAAGTTAGATTATCACGTAGCATAGTATTTAAAAAAAAATACAATTTTGATAAAAGAGGAAGTTTAATATTTTTATATAATTGACCAATGGTGTAATTTTACTATAGATTACGATATATTATAAAATATAATTAAATAGTAAATGATAGATAAGATAAGACTAGTCACCTAGATATAGATAGAATATTTAATTAGTATATTACAATAGCTTATTAACGAACATATTAATGATTCTGGTAATGTAAAAAGAATACTGATATTATGTAATAGTAATAGAGTAAAACACAGATTTGCAATAGATTAGGCATGGGACAACAATGACGTTAATGTACATATTAAGTAATATAGGTATTTAAATTTATATTGAGAACAATAAAAGAGATAAAGGAGAAATAATTGAGGCAATATATCAAAATTAATAAAGATACTCACTAATATGTTATACGAACCCCCGCTATGAACACAAATCATGAATCTTACTGCTATGGAAAGACAGATAGGTCATGTAAATGGAGAAGGTTAATTATGACATTTTATAGGACTGGACACACACATAATCGAAGAAGAGAGTGACAGGCTGACACTCTGTATCAAAAGATATAGAATTCCTCAGAACAAGAGGAAAAAGATTAAGAGAACGCGAGAGAGTGACCATAAAAGAAGAGAGACTGGTGGTAAAGACTTAATGCTTTTCATTTGGTGAGAGGGAAGAGTGAGATGGACAAGAATGGCATCAAATATATCATGACTCTATTGCGCGCGAGAAAGAGAGACGCATAATATTATAATGGAGACGCTACGAGGAATAAATCATATCAAATGTGTTAGAAAGAACGCACTGAAATCATTGACGGATATACCTAGGAGATAAGGATGGAATGCGATTGAAGCAATCCATTTTTTAACACATTATCATTGAACATTTAATAGTATTTTCTATAACCTATCTGCTAATACAAATGGAGTGATTCAGAAACAGTTTTTCAGTACAAAAAACACAGGACTGCAAAAAACAAAGCGATTAGACTAGTAAACCATGAGGGCAATCGCAAGAGGCTCATTGGAATAAGGACTGGACTGAGATTATAACCGGTAGATCATAAAAGAGCCCTAACTTAGTGAAATATAACAAAAGCCTAGGGACTTTTCAGACATAACATTGCAGTCTTTTGGAATGTAAATGACACACACAAATGCACCATCTTAAGTTCATGAGCACACGTAATTCTAGAACGTAAGAGTGCTCCCAGCACCTACTTTACGACTATATAACTGATTTACAAGACACAAGACCCACATAGATAAGTTAAATCATAAGTATAATTATATTGGATGAATATATATCAGTATATATATATATTATCATCAATTTATTATTATTATAATTAATATATAATTTAGTATAATTATACATATATATTATTATTATATATATATACTTATAATTATTATAATAATTGTAGTAGAATAATATAATAGTAAGGTATGAGAGATTAGTATATATGTAGTTAGAAATGTAAAGATAGTACTGTAGTAGCTTAAAGTATTAAGGCCGAGTATAGAAGTAATGAGAGAAAGTTGAGAGAGATAGTAGAGTTTAGGAGTTTAAACGTAAACGATAACAGTAAAACCAGAACCACTGAAAATGATCCATAGAACTTAACTTGCCTAAAACTAACCTAGAGCAGATGAACATTGAAGCGAGTAGCGCTAGAGGACGTAGAGCTCGAGTAGGACAGACTTATAACCGGGAGCGGCTAGATAGTGAGCTCACAGCTAGAGACGTAGAGATATAATATATATATATAATAGAACGTACCGTACAGAATATATATAGACCCAAAGGGTATCTCAGCGAGACTGAGAGAATAGATAAAGTAAGTATGTAAGCTAGTATATATATAAGTAGATAAGTAGTATAGTACTAATTAAGTAGTCTTTTTCTCTACCACTGATTATGATATAATATATATGTGAGGCATGAAGTGAGGTGAAGCGGTGTAGCATGTGGACTGTGCTGATCTGTCTATAGAAAAGAATATGAGTTCTAAGATTTCAAAAAAAGTATATAAGAGTGTTCAGAAAGTTAAGTTAAGTTTAGTGAGTTTTTTAGTAGGTTGTTGGTGAAGTGCTAGCTTAGTTTCATGGCATATATATCCAGATTAGCTTGCATCAGATTTCTTAAAGACCTTATACGTAGATATCTACGAACTTAGAATTATATTGTATACTTATAAATTTTTTTTTTCAGATTATAATTAAAATCAAATTTTCCAACTTTCCAACTAAGTATCTCCATTCTATCTTTTCAATATGTTATCAATTCTGACCAATGAATATTGATCTGGCATTTTTTTTTAACTTTGTTATTATTACTTTTTACCCCTGTCGGTTATGTTTGGTATATTTTATCTATCTCTTAGGGTGCTCTTTATTGTGGATTAATATTAATTAACTATATTAACTACTATATAAAGTTTCAAGTTACTGATTACAGAGTTATATTTGTTCTGCTAGAATATTCACATCCATGTTATATATACTAGTATATCTATATTATATATATTATATATTATATAATTTATAAATTAATATAATATATATATATATATATATAATATATCTATATATATATTAACAATATAATATTAATATATATATATAGTATTAATTATTATATTATTAATATAATAATTATATACTATTAATAGATAAATATATATTATATAATATATATTTATATATATAATAATATTTATTTGGTAGTACGTTTTCATATTAGCATCTTAATTAAATTTCATCCTAAAAATTATTGTTATGTTTTCTTCCGATGATCTTGACTAAATTTAAGTCTTTTAAATAGTATTACACATCAGAATGATTATTAAATTTATTAAATACTTTTTTATAATAACTTTTTTAAAATATATTTTTGATGAAAACTTAATCTTTTTATTAAAATTATGATTTTTTTTTTAATAAGCAATTATTAGCTGTATTCATTCTTGTATATTATATCCTAAATTCATATTGTGATTACATTGTTTTTCTATATATTAAATTAAATTTTTATATTATGGATGGTAACCACAGCTTCAAGTAGCTACCAACTTAAGCCAAGAAATTGGGCGACAATGTAACAACCTTGAAGATCGTCAAATGTTTAATACTTCTAAAGGTTTAAAATTCAATTTTTAATTATATAATTGCAATTTTAATTATAATAATAACAATATTATAAAAGTGTTTTTATAAAGCTCATTTGAGAAACCTTTGAGCGTATATAATCAATAGTATATCATAAACATTGGGATTAGGCAACGCAGAGAATGAACAACATACTTGAGACCATTAAGCAAGGTAGTAGGTCCTTCGTGTATAATAATTATTATTATTGATAGTTACAAATGTGAAATAAGAAAATAAAATTTAAAAAATAAATTGAAGGCAATGTTATTACTAATATGATCAATCGGTTAGCCAATGAGACACAGTATCTGAGTCTTCATCTCTTACTATCATCTCTAATCTCACTCTCTCTCTCTCTCTTATCTTCAAAATCTATCTATCTGCTTCGTTTCATCTCTCTCTCTATCTCGATCCTTCATCTCTCTCTCTCTCTTAACTCTCTCTCTCTCTCTATCTCTCATCGTCTTCTAGTACTCTCTTACTATTCTCGTCTTCACTCTCTTACTCTTCTTACTCTCTACTATCTTAACTCTCTCAATCTACGATAGGCCATTTTATTGATACCTTTTAATATACTGATCTAATACTAATATTATATTCTTATAAAATTCTCTTCACTCTCTAATCTATTCATATCATAATCTAACTCTTTCTCTCCTCTCTCTATTCTCAGTAAACATTCATCATCTCTCTCTATCTCTCTCTCTCTCATCTCTATAAATCATATATAATATATTATTAATATATATATATATATATATATATATATATATTATTAATATATATATTAATAATAATTTTAATATATTTAAGGTAATCATTTATATATTAATATTATAATATATATTAATTTTATATACCTATAACTATCAAGGGTACTATAGTATTATAATACTGGTAATTACCCCAGTATCCCGGAAGAGTTCAGTAGTCATAAGTGTAAATAGATAAATATTAACATCAATTAATAAATAAATATAAACTTAACATTTTACGTAGCAATTCTTTCAACTATAATTAACTCATTGTTCAACCCTATTGCAAAATGGGAAATTTTATTAATTTTATATTCTATAATATATTTTCAAAAGTCCCGGCCTTAAATATTTAGTAAATATTTTTTGACCTAGAAATAGTGCAACACGCTCTTGATTGATACATTTGAATACTATTTGCATTAGTTCACCAAGATGCAAAAGTTGCCACAAAATATTACAATTTTTTATTTACGCTATTTGCCGGGAAGATATAATTATATCTTCTTTTGCGCTCACTTCATACTCCGTATGCTATTTCAGTTGGGGATTCTGCGAGTGAGCCATTCCTGCAGGTGTACACACCCTTCTGTGTGTCCCACCAGGGTAGACTTCCCTGATGTATATATTTTTGCGCAGACTCGTTACTCCATCGTTCTCTGTTGATTATCGCCTCCGCTGTCCCCTCTACCTCTGTATACCCTGCGTGTTATTCATATACCGTTCTTTGTTAACAAAAAAATAAACTATCTGGCCAGCCTCTATCTCGGCACCTACAAGAGCGGAAGCTAGTACGGCATTCTTATATTGATATTGCGGTGAGCGAAAAAAGACTTTAATATTTGTTCGACGATTCATCTAATGATGCTTTTTCTGTTATACGACAAGTATTAATGAGACAATAAAGTCTGAGATGTACTTGAAGTACTAACTTTTTTATATATATTTTGGTAAGTATTGCCGCCTGATAAATAAAGTGAGTATACAGGCATCGATAACTCTATAATAAATAATTAACTCCCGTGTATACAGCCTCTCGCTCCTCCATGAGGTGTTAGGTTTATGGAGCGTTAGGTTAAGCATTGTACGTCTTGTATAACGTTTAATATTGTGGAATGCTTTGACTAAGCTAAGTTTATAGTTTTAGAGTTAATAGTTTAAGTGTATGTAAGCTATATGTATCTCGTAAGTATATGAGGTTAGGTTTATTTTGATTAGGTTATTATTGGATTCAAGAGAACACTCATTAATAAATATAATAATTTATAACTATACACATATTTTTATACTATTTATATTTTTTTAAAATGTTAACTGACCAAAAATTTATTCCTGTACTAACATTTCGGATGATATTATGAGAGAGAGTGTCTTTAATGCTTTATCCCTTAATGAATAATATTGAATACTACTTTATTTGCCGTGGGAGGTGTCCCTGAGGATAGGTGAAGTTGCACTGAGATCGCACATCGAGTTCCGGAGAGGTCTCACTCTACACATCTTTGAGAGCCACACCAGTAAAATTTTCTAAGTTAAAAAAAATTCTAAGTTCAGAAAAGTGAAGTTCAGAAAAATGTTGTTTTTAAGAAAAGTTCTTAGTGGCAAGTCTTTCTTGAATAATCGCAGAAGCTTGTCACAAGAGCATATATTATTAAGTATTAATAGTAATACTTATATATATAATATATATATATATATATATATATATATATTAAGATATACTATAAATATAGTATAATACTATATATTATATATATATAATATATACTATATATTATATAATATTAATATATTATATATATATATTATATATATTATATTGGGTAAAAGAGAAAATAACTAAGCTTCATTCATAATTATTCTATTATATTATTATTATAATAGAATATATATTTATATATATACATATTAATACTAACTATATATATATTTATATATCTAGGATATATGTATTTATATATTATAGTATCATATATATATATATATGTCAATTCAATATATTCTTTTTTATTATATACTCCTTGTAAAAATATGTGTCCTGCAAGTTTCAAAGTAATTTTTTTTAAAAAATTAGTTATGTACACTTTGTCTATAACATTGAAAAGTTGATAATCTGTAAAAAAAAAATCAATTTATTGAAAACTATTAGCAATATCAAATTTATTCAATAAGCTAATTCCTTGCATCCCTAAAGGCCGACACAACGCCAAAAAAGTTGATGATTTTCGTAGGGTTTCTTTTTTTATATATTTGTTGAAAATGAAAACTTAAAATGTGTGTCAATTTATAAAAAAGACTTCAAAGAATATATTTTAAGACTATTTGTGTAAATTTAAATGTTTATGAGTTTATAATCACTACTTACCATGAATTTAGTGTGACTGCACCACCAATTATCAATATTGCTACATCTATTTGACATACACGAGATCAATAATATTCTTTATAGTCGACCAGAATGGGAGACCAGGGGGCACACAATAAGAAAATTAAAAAGAAGGCAGGCCATCTTGATATAAGAAAGCTTCATTCAGCCAATAAGAGTTTTAAATTTTGGAATGGTTTGCCAACAGTGGGTGGTTGAGTGTGACTCGCATGGGTTCGCCAACATTATTAAGAAGTATTTGATAGGTATGGTAGATTGCATATCAATTCAGGCAGGAGGGTTATCTTCCAAAGTCTCAGATGTTTTTGAATTTGACATATGTAAATTTCAGGAAAAATTAAGATACCCATATTTTTTTTATTTTGCCTGAAAAATATCTTCTGCGGGTACCAAGACTCAAACTGCGCACCAAAGATGGCATGCCGGGTAATCATTTTTCAATTTGATTTTCAAAAAAAAATTAAAGTGCCTGTATCTCCGGAACATTTTAAACCTTCAGATAAATGAGTTTGTTTAATTTTTATTTTAAAGGTTTAAAGTATTTTTTTGTTAAAAATGGTATTTCTACTCGTTTATAAAAGATGCTGTTAACTTTTTATTTTTTTTTATTTTATATTTTTTTTTTTTTTTTTTAATAAAAAATTGTTTTTTACAAATTCCACTTCCGGTCTGTGTTTTATTCTCACCTCCTGTGCACAACTATTAAGTACTACATTCCCTGAAAAGGGGAACTTCCACTTTTGAGTTTAATATTTTAATTATTAAGTTTTTAAAATCTCTTAGCTATTTTTTTATTTGTTTTTGTTGTTGTGGGGCCATGTTCGGTGTGTTTATATGGGTTTTGATGTCCACCGAAGTCGATCCCGAGGTTTTCAAGAGTTGATTGGATGACCATCCCATTCAAGGTGGGGGTTGAGCGCGCCAACCTTCATGTAATGCCAGCTGCGTAGATGGATCGAATATAAATGATAGTGCTATTGAACGACAGGGTGAATGAAATAGAATACTTGATGTTAAGCTCCAAGTGGCGGATGCCACATGAAGCCGGAGTTGGAGCCATGATCCGGAGCTGGAGCCTGAGCCTGATCCAGAGCTAGATTGGAAATTCTGGATCCAGAGACAAATTGAGTCAAATGAGGCTGTAGAGTATAAATGCTGTAGGATCTCAGAATTTGCAGGGTTCCAAGCACCCTCTCAAATAAACCTTTGGATTATTCACTTTAACATCTTAACTTGAAAAGCCAACCAAGTAGCTACAATGACAGAGAAAGATGAAGGAAGATGGAAGAAGGAAAAAAGAAGAAGTCCTCCATAAGCTGGAGCAAATGAGTCATTCTAGGTGTCCATGTCTGCACCTGTGGCAGTACTGAGTTAGTAACATGTACTTAGCACCTTAATCAATGGTGTTAATGTTCCTATGTTTCACGCGGTAGATCTCCGAATTTGAGGGTTTCAAAACCCTCAAAGATGCTGAGGGTGGGCCCCCATTGAAAAGCACAAGTTCATGACAGAGGAAGATTGAGAAAGGAACATGAAAGAAAAAGAAGTCTCATAGACAGGCAAATGAGCCAAAGCTGGAGCACTGAGCCAGAGGCGGGGCCTGTGGTAGAGCTAGAGTCAGAAGAAAAGCACAGAGTGCATAGCTAAGGAAGAAGAAAGGAGTAAAAAGAAGCCTCATGTGATGAAGCAAATGAGTCATTGTAGGCTACCACACCAGCGCCAGTTCTGTGTCAATTTGGTAAACATGTACTTATCACCATAATATTGGTGCCCTTATATATACCGTATATATATATATATTATATATTATATATTATATATATATATATATATATATATAAAATGGTTGTATATATATATATATATATATATATATATATATATATATTCAATGATGTAGATTCTGATTATGAGTTTCAGTACTCTCAAAGGTTAATACCGCGGGTCATGTAACTTTTCACTTTCACCACTTTTTCTCCTTTAACTCTTATAGTGATAGTGTCTTTTTTCCTGGGGCTCTGTCAAGAACAACCCCATTTATTTTCCAGATAAAATGACTGTGCAATTTGAATATCAGCTCCATTGACAGGGTGACCATAATACAGATCCACTTTTCCAATCTAGCTCCGGATCAGGCTCCGGCTTTGGTTCATGTGCTCCGTCACTTAACTTAACATCAGGATTCTATTTCATTCACCCTCTTCTATGCACTCATCAAATTTCATCCCTCTACTAGCATTTCCAGGTTTTTAGGGGGATCAACCCCCCTCACCATTGAACGGTGTGACCATTCAACTCGAAAACCACGGGAATCGACTCGGGGACATCAGAAACCCATATAAACACACCAAACATGGCCCTACAAAAAACAAAAACATAAAAGTAGCTAAGGGTGCCAGATTTAACCTGTTAAACTCAAAAGTGGAACTTCTCCTTTTTAAAAAATGTAGTACTTAATAGTAACCAACAAAAAAAAAAAAAAAAATTGGGATTAGATGATTTTTTTTTAAATTTAAAAAAAAAAAAAAAAAAAAAAAAAAAAAGCTTGCAGCAATAAAAGTTGTTATACACCTATTTCAAAAAAAGAGTATATCATTTTAAACAGAAAAATATGATCTTTAAAATAAAAAAAAATTGCATCAAAATATCTTGAACCATTCCAGAGATATAGCACTTAAATTTTTTGTCAAAAATCAAAATTGAAAAATGGTACCTGGGACGCCATATTTGGTGGCCTATATCTTGGCTCAGAAATGTTTTTGGGCAAAACAAAAAAAATGCGGGTATCTTAATTTTTCCTGAATTTTAACATATGTCAAATTCAAAAACATCTGAGACTATGAAGGTAACGTTTTTCCTTTGCCTGCCTGAAATTGACATGCGACTGTACCGTTAATGGATGGTTTGGGTACAGTATGATATATTTTGACTAGGCTGAGCTGGAGGGTTTTTAGTACAGTAGTTATTAAGTTTAAACTGCATGTTTCTAACTTTCTCTTTTGGTGGCGGACTTTGTGTATATTATACTGTGTAAGTTATTTACAAGCCCCGGGGTGGTTTGTCATTTAGCATGTGCATGTCAAACTGGGACAATCTCGATAATCCCATGTGGCTTCTTACTGTCTCTATTCCTTATAAATTTAAAAGTAAGAATAGGACAATTGGTCCAATTAAAATTGATGAAAATTTAGTGAGTTCAGATAAGGAGTTGGTCAACATTTTCAATGCTTATTTTGCTCCAGTGTGGTGAACTTTTAAGGGAAGGATTTTGGTTTCAATTTGCATGTGGTGGATTGGGGTGAAGGGCAGGTATCCCGTTATTATACGAAGGCCTTTGTTCTAAACTTTTCTCAGGTTCTGTAGGTTGGTTTTTTATGTTTCTGATGCTCAAGCCATTAAAGGATAAATAAGGAATGGATGGAGATATTTTCTGAAGACTATGATAGGATCTCCTTTTATTGACCAAAGTTGGTGCCTGTGAGAGCTCTTATTGCATTTAATTTGTATTTGGCTCTGACAATTATGTTATTGAGTGTTTTGGGGATAAAGATCAGTAAAAGGTTGGAGGGTTGTTTTTTAAGAGGGGAGTCTGTTATTTAAAAGAAGTACATAAGAATTATTACTGAAATAATTACTGAATAATACTGAAAAAAAGAACCTTCTCAGTTGGTGGAATCTTATAAAAATGCAAAATGATAAGATAGCCTAATAAACTTCAATAGGAGGTTTATCAGTTTTAGTGAGCATTCAACACTTTCTTCCAAGCTCAGAGTCAACTTACAAACTAACCATTGTCTTTTGAAAGTGACATTGAGGCCCATCAAAGCATACAAAGAATTATTAAGTGAATTTTACTTCATTTAATAGTTTTATTATTTTACTATGCCATTATTTTAATAGATATTAGTCATAATAAAATAATAAAAAGGAATTTTATTTTTCTATTTTAAAAGGATAATTGTTTTCATCATTTTAATTTTATTTGCTTGAAGGAGATTCTCATAGGCCTATAATTATATAATAAGATCTATAATTATAAAATAAGATCATTATCTTGGCAATAATAATGGTTTAGCCTACTGTATAAGAAAGGTTAAATCTATCTGACGTTTCTTCTCAAAAATACAAAGAATATAGCAAAAGATAACATTGGTTCTATTTGGTAGTTCAGGTTGATGATTTTTTTAGGATGTTTTTTCTCCACCACTGATTATGATATAATATATATATATATATATACGTAGAAACTATATATTATAATATATATATATATATATATATATATATATATATATATATATAATATATTAAATATATATATATATATATATATATATATATATATAATATATATATATATACGGTATATTATATATATATATATATTATATATATATTATATATATATATATTATATATTATTATATATAATATAATATATATATAATATTATATATATATATTATATATTATATATATATATAATATATACCTATATATATATATATATATATAATATATATATATATATTATATATATTATATTATATATATATATATATATATATATATATATATATATATATATATATATATAAATATATTATATATAATATATATATTATATATTATATATATAGAAAGAGAAAGTATATCATGAAAGACAGAAGAGGCATTTTTGTAAATGCAATGAAGGAGCATGCCCCTGCCTCGAATATGAAGTCGATTCTGGAATCTATGCACATATTGTGGACATGTGCCATTTATCCATACAGAATTGAGTCCACTTAAATGTTCAAAACGGACTTCTGATAGTCTGCAACCTGAAAACCATTCAAATAAAGAGGAGGTACTGGAAGGTAAATTTTAATATTTTTTTTATATTTTCATGTATAAAATAGCTTTATTTTAAATTTTTTGAAATTTATCATTTATATTTCAAGTAAAATGTGTTTAAATTTCCTTATTTCAACTTTTGAAGTAAATATTTTCTCTAAATTTTGTACAATTGTAAAATTTTCATTTCATACAGTATGAAACCTATTTTTCCTTTTATTCTTCCACACCTTTAGAAATGTCTTAATTTTTTTAAATGTTCTATTAATTTTTTTTCCACAGCATTTAAAGCTGCCATATATATATATATATATATATATATATATATATATATATATATAAATATATATTTATATATTATATAGATAATAAATATATATATATATATATATATATATATATATATATATATATATATATATATATATATATATATATATATATATATATATATAATAATATATAATAATATATTATATATATATATATATATATATATATATATATATATATATATATATAATTATTATATAATATATATATATACGGTATATGGATTAATATATATTATTATATAGATATATATATATATATATATATTATATATATAATATATATATATATATATACTTATATTTATATATATATATATATTATATATTAATAGTATATATATATATATATTGCATTTCCTTATAATGTTGAAACCTCTTTAATATATAGAGATGAATTGAAATTTCAAGTACATTTGCATTTAATTTAGACTCATTTTCCTATTTATGAAATCATTTACTTAAGTATTTCGAGTTCTTCTCATATGCTTAGTAATTTTAATTCAAATGTACAGGCCTACTAATTTCATCAATATGATTCAAAACTTTTGTTTCTGTGTGCTAATTTAGTTTTCAATCTTGGAAATTTCTATGACATGGTTATTACCACTCTGCAATTAAAATTTTTTTTTACTTTTATTGATTGGCTTTAAAATCACTTGTTTTTAGTTTAATTAACTTCTTAACTCAATAGCTGTAGGCACAAAGCCATTACGAATCTACACCCCAGGAAGCAAGGAAACTGTATAATTATATATTATTATTTTTAATATCATTTAATATTATTAATAATATATTATTATTATTACTTTTAAAATAATATTACTATTTACTGTTGTGATGCAATATTAGTATTTTTTTTTAAATTTATTTTTAATTATTATTATTATTATTATATTATTATTTATTAATTTATTATTATTATATTATTATTTTTATTATTAATATTTATTTAAAAATTTAAATTGTTGTTACTAGAATAATTAAAATTGTACAAACTTAAACATACAGATGAGCTATGTAATTTTTTTCACTAATGGGTTTAGGCCAAATTCAAGTAAAGTTAGAAAAATGAGGAACCTGTGCCAAATTAAAGGCTGATATTTCCACTTACACCGTCTCTGAAAGTGCGCAAGGCAAAGAAAGTAAGGGAAAAAAAGGAAAAGGAAATGTGTTAAAGATTTTTCCAGACTAAGGTGGAAAGGATGGATGGTAGTCGGTTGGTCAAGCAGTTGTATAAAGGTTAGTGTGTTGGGAACAGACCGGCTGGAAGACCAAATAAAAGTGGATTGAGTCAGTTAAAGAATGCTTGAGAGATAGGAATGTGAAGTTGTTGTTAGCGAGAAGAATGGTTCACAATAGGAATGAGTGGCTTGGTTTTGTGAGGGGCAAGCCTGTAGGCCTGGCTCAGGGGATGAACCCCTACTCTGGCTACCTACCACAGTGGGTGATTATCACGATATATGAAGTTTCAGGTCAGATTCCTTCCGTGACAGTCGCAGTTAAGGGTACAAGGGGATTTTTCTGACTTAGGTCACTTTCTTTTGCTTTACTTTTCCTTTTAGTGCCTGATCGCACCTCACCCCCAATCTGGGGACACAGGAGGATATATATATATATATATATATATATATATATTTTTTTTAATTTAGGAACTTCTATATAATATATATATATATATATTATATTATATATATTACACCAAAATCTTTATAAATATATATAATTTTTTTTTTTAGGAACTTCAGGTGAATCTTTACTTTCAAATTCAAATATGTTTTTTTCTTTAAATCCTGCTTCTCTCAAAGAGCCACAAATTATCGCTGAAACTCAATCATATGAATCAACTGATCCATCAAAAACTAATGATCCATCAGAGCAAGTGAGAAAAAAAGCAAGATATTCGATGAAAGTCAATCAACTGATCCATCAAGAACTACTGATCCATCAGAACAGGTGAGCAAAAAGTCAAGATATTCGAAATATGTTTGTATCATTTGCCATGTTGATATCCTTACCTATCCACAACTTTGATTTCATATGAAAACTGTATGAGGAATATCATAAATGAAACCCTTATTGAATTTTTAGAGTAAATATAAATTTATTTATCTTTTGAAAAAATAAAACTTGTAGATGCAATTTATAAACAAGTTTCATTGATTCGCAGTCACCGACATATAAAAATTCATTAATGTAATTAGTTTGTGTCTATTGATGTCCATTTATTTTCAGTAAAAATAAGATGCTAACTGGAAAGAATAGAGTACGTCAAGGTCTTTGTTATAAAGCACTAGGTCGGACGATGCTTCTACATTATCCGAAAATCCATATGGAGGAAAGTTTTATTAAAAGAAAACGCAAAGAAGTATTAGTAAGTTTTACTCTAAATGTTTTCCAATGATTAACATTCTTAAATTATTTTATGATTGCACATGATGTTTGAAGCTGAAAAGTAGATGATTATTAGTTATTATTATTATTATTATTATTATTATTATTATTATTATTATTATTATTATTATTATTATTATTATTATTATTATTATTTCTTTTCTTTCTTTCTTTATCTTCCTTCTATTTTCCCAAGAATGGGAGTAAGGTGCGTGACGAGCATCGGAAAAGAAAAGCAGTAGAAGAACATGACATAAGTCAAAACAAAAAGAAAAAAAAAGGCCCAGCCTTACCGCTCCCTCAGTACCATTATTAGTGAGAACTCGTCGCAGTCAGAAAATTCCACCCTAAAGCTTCATGGGAACAGCGATGGACCCTCACTATGGTAGATGGCTCAATGTTAAGGGTTCATCCCTTGGCCCAGGTGGGCCACAACCATTTACCCCCTCACAATCCCCCAGCCATTCACTCCTGTATACACCTTTCTTTCTCGCCTCTTACCAAACTCCATTTCTCTCCTTCAAACATTCGTTTACTGACTCAATCCACTTTATCTTCGGTCTCCCAGCCGGTCGGTTCCCAACACACTCGCCACTATACATCCGCTTAACCAACCGACTATCATTCATCCTTTCCATATGACCAAACCATCTCAACATACTTTCATTTATTCTCTCATTTACCCTTCTTCACACCACACCACTCTCTAATAAGTTCATTTCCATTTATCAATTCTTCTCACACTAGCACGCCCTAAGATTGTCCAATCTGAACACATTGAACTTTAGATCTATACTTCTTTATTCCAAACCGTAGTCTCACTACTATACAATACACAACGTGTAACAACATACCCTCATGTAAGACCCTAGCACACTCAAGACTTAGTCCCTTTACATTCACCAACGATTTAATTGCACCAGCCACCTTCCTGCCATTCACAACTTTCTACTACCCTCTGAATCTCCGTTCCCTTCTCATCCAACATATACCCTAAATATTAAAACTCAGACACTTTGTTCCAGCCTTGCTCACCATCTAACATAACTTCACACTGAGGAGTGTCCTCACGCACACCCATAACCTTACTCTTATCCACGTTTACTTTCAAGCCCCTCCTTTTACACACCCTGCCAAATCTCTCTACCAATCCTCTCAAACTCTCTTCAGATTCGCCACACAAAACCAAATAATCCGCATATAATAGGTAGGGCACCCTCCACTCATCTCCATTCTCCACTATC
>JABUQX010068075.1:10000-15000 GCA_015478945.1 Trachelipus rathkii | reverse complement strand
TCGAAAGAGATATGAAAGTTAGAAGGTGTCTTAGAGAGGGAGATTTGTAGAAGTTGGGTTTTTAAAGAATTAAATTTCACAAGGTTGAGACGACCCCACCCGGAAATTCTATCCAGTCAGCGAGAAATAGAATCGGAAAGATTAAAGCGAGAGAGAGAAAATTCTAGATGTAAAAGAGGGATCAGAAATTGAAGTGAGTTGAAGAATGAAGGGTCGAGTCATCGGCATATGAAGTGATATGAGTAGATGAGCAGGTTAGAAGATCATTAATGAAAAGCAGGATTAAAGTAGGAGATAAAAGTAACCCAGAGGAACACACTATTGATAGAAAAAGAAGAAGTCGCCCCATCAACAACAGCCGATGTTGAGCGATTTGAAAGAAAGCTAGACATAAGTAAGCAAAGAGAAGGAGGTAACCCAAAGGAGGGGAGCTTGGAGAGCAGTGACGCGTGCCATACTCTGTCAAATGCTTTGGATATGTCAAGCGCCACCACGCAAGTCTCCCCGTAGTGTTCCCAAGGGCGGAAAACCATAATCGGTTAAATAGGAAAGTATATTCGGCCAGTAGAGCCTCGAGCGTCGAAGCGCGTTACTGGCGAAAGGAAAGAAGGGAATGAGATTCCAGATGGTCTAAGAAATGAGAGTTAAGAAGGGTTTCAAAGATCTTAGATAGAATACTAGTTAGAGCTATAGGGCGATAGTTAAAAGGATCAGGGCGGCTTCCTTTTTTCGGAATAAGCTGAACATAGCGCTTCCAACCCTGAGGGAAAGTGCTAGTATTGAGGCATAGAGAATAAAGTTGAACGAGAGGAGGGTCCAGCACGGAAGCACACTCCTCAAATTCGGGTAGGAATGCATCCGGCCACCCGCCTTCATACGTTCATAGATTTCAGGATAGCCCAATGCCCCTATCAATGTAATCACAGGCAAAAGCATTGGACACCTGAGAGGAGAAGGAGGAGGAAGGGGAATTCCAGATCGTAACCAGGTTGATTTTATAGGAAATATAGGAGGCCAAAGAATGACCTTTTCAGTTGAGTATTAGCAACAGAACAATTCAGAGCGAATAACAGGAGGAAAGGATGATTTACAGAATTGTTAGAGATGTTTCTGGCAAGAGGCCAGAAAGATTTGTCAGTAGGAGAACCAAGGAGGTTAGCGCACTTTCGTTAAATGAAAGTCCGCTATGCTCTTCGAAGAGTATCCCTGCACGATTTCTATCAGAAATGAAAATTAGTGAGAGTGATAGGAGTATGAGAATTTTTTTCCGCACCGATACGACTGGCCTCTAGCCTGATGGGCAGAGAACAGCAGATGAACCATGGATATTTGAGGAGAAAAGATTTAGTCGAAGAAGGAATGAACCTGCTCATCCCATCAACGATTACAGCTCCACCTTATCGACAGAAGCTGAAGCGTCTTCAGAGTTTTCACCAAAATAAGGCAGTCACTCCAATATAGTTAGCGTAGAAGCAACGCAATGCCCCCCAGTCGGCCCGATCAAAGTGCCGGAAAAAACGCATAGGGCAGGATGGAGCTGTTGAAGAGAAAGTATTAAAATTAAGAGATATAATGTTGTGGTCAGATTTACCGATAGGAGCGAAGGTGGTGTATTTATAGAGAGAAGGACTGATGGTGAAACATAGGTCAAGTGTGTCAAGATGGTTGTTTTATATCATATTTTTTATTCTTATTTTCGAAATTTTATTTATATACCTTTTCATTTTTCTAGAAAAAAAACTTGAATGCGTTAGTATCAATCAGTCATAAGCAAAAATCTGTTTCCCCGCATGAATATAAGCGATAGTTTTCTTGATGAGAGTCCTTCTACGTGGGAAAACAATGCCTCTTTTGAAGAGACCAAAGACACAGTACTTTCTCTAAAAGCAGTTAATGATACAGATGAAAGAGCTCTAACATTAATGCAGGACTTTAATGGGTTAGTCGCTGCGAATGATAATTATTAGTAGTATAAACATCATTTAATTTTTTTTTAGCCCATATTAAGGACCACCCTATATATATATATATATTATATATATATATATATATATATATATATATATATATATATATATATATATATATATATATATATATATATATATATATATATATATATATATATATAAATATTTTGATACTTCCTTTTTGTCTAATTTATCTTATGACTCAAATTTAAATAATAAAGAATATTACAAATAATAATTTCTCCAGCAAATTTTTATAGTTTACGACGCTGATCACTTATTGGTTTATTGGATTTATTGAATATCATCCACTATTCACTTACTTCTCCAAATAAGTTAATTACCACATTCAAGAGGATTTTTGAGATTCTTCTAAATGTATGTATAAAGAGATGGTAGAATTGTGTTTTAGGTTACATTTTTAATTAAGGCTTATAGTTTTATTATTATTGTTTCTAGAATCTGTGAGTACGCACGAGTCAATATTCTCCATGGTCCCCGGCTACTGTTAAATTTCTGCTGTTCCTATATCAGACAGTTCCCTAAGCCTGGGTGTGATACCAATTAGTATTCTACTCTACTTCTTCCAAACGCAACCTCTGACAAACAGACGTAACATTTAATTCCTTATTTTCTAATAATAAATTCCTATATATAAAGCATAGAATAATTGGAATTCTTGTTCTAATTTAGGTTTTGGGTAGGAGATTCAAATGATCTACTATCAACCGATTTCCTGCAGTTGCAGATAGCCTTCTCATCGCATCCACAAGTTTGTTTTAAGAATTACCTTAATAACCCCCAGGGAGCACCTCTTCTCTATAAGTCTATAAGACTCAATATTTATTTGGGAAGATATAAAAGACAAATCCCCATAAACAATTATTAACGTTATAATAAATAAAGACAGTTTTTAGTTTATAATGTAACAGATCTTAAAGTGTAATTATAGTTTTTGTGATTTTTACGTCCAGTGAATTATTAATTAAGAAAGAGTTGTGATATGTAAATATTTAAGGTACATTACTCTACAAACAAGTAGATCTCTGGGCTAGAAATACCAGTATATTTGTATATATTAAAATTATGGCTGGAAATACCAGCGTATTTATATGTTACTATTAATTTTAAATAATAAATAAAGGAAATCTTTTATAAATAAAAATAGATACTCATATTAAATTGGTTGTCCGCATGATAAAAATATATCCGCTATCCGCATGTAAACATAATTGCTATTCGCATTTGCATTAAAAGCCCATCCGCATGCACATTTATCCGCTATCCGCATGTAAATATAATTGCTATTTGCATTAAAAGCTTTCCCACTGTCCGCATGCAAATTTATCCACTTTTCGCATTCAAACATCTTTGCTGTTCGCATTAAAATTTCTTCTTTACCCACATTCGAAGATAAGATAACCGATCTTATCAGCTGAAGTATCGGTATCGGTGCGAACACGTGCGTTACCGCGATTATTTGTACGAAACAAATATCGGTTTCGGTCGGCACCGGTAAGTTTACGCAATTATTGGTAGTAAAAATATATCGGTATCGGACTAATATACATAAAAAAAAAAAAAAAAAAAAAAAAAAAAAAAAAAAAAATAACATAAAAAGTAATTATTTGTACAAACAAGTATCGGTTTCGGTCGGCACCGGTAGTTACCGCGATTATTGGTAGTAAAATTATATCGGTATCAGACTAAATATACATATAACAATAAAAAGTAAATATATATATAAATATATATCTATACAATTATATAGGGCCATAAAACTATCTATTAATTTTCTTTATTATATTAAATGCTGATCAATGATTGGTGTTTCCTTGACCATTTCACCAATTTCTTTCAATATTATTACTTATGAGTTGGAGTAGTATTCATGTCTTGAGTTAAACTAAAAAGAGTCATTACACTAGGTAAATACTTTCCTTCTTTTGTCCATTTTATACCTTTATTTTATTAACGTTTTTCTAACTCTTTTTATAATTTTTCATATGAAATCTGTGAGGAGTATTCTTCTGTGAAGGATATAAGAGAGAGAAAGAGCAGCACAATAATCCATGGTAGTTTCTTGAAGAGCTGTTATGGCAACACAACGGACTCTTGAAAAAGGGCAGATTTCTATTTTTCCAGTATTTCTAGTAAGTTTTCTTTCTTACCTACTTCTTATATTTTTCTTTTATCATTTATGTATTAATTTATTACATTCCATTTTTTCAACATTCAGTTTTTTTATAACATTGGTAGCAGAGCGTAGTTCTCTATTTCTTTGAGAAGCTGCCTATTACGTATCTGCTGCTTTCCTTTATTTTTCTTCTTTCTTTCTTTATATTCCGTTATAGTTATTGTTTATAGTTGTTTCATATTTTTCTCAGCGATTGAATATTTTACGATGTACCGCTTTCTAATTTCAAAAATTCTTTTCTAAACCTACACCTACATACACGATTTGTGAACTTACACTCATACATTCAATTTCAAGTCAATTACCCTCCAATTCTCTAAGTTGACCCAAAGTATCAAAATATGGCCGACAATAAAGACTTAATCGCGAGAGACGAGGTGAAAGTTACGATCGATGAAAATAACCAATATTTACATTTAAAACATGAATGAAAATATAATATATTTTGTAAAAAGAGTTTGGATAGTAAACAAGGAGAAGGGCTTGCTGGTTCTTAAAAGAGTTCCTCAAATCTTTAAACACAAGACAAACAACACCACACACACACACACACACACACACACACCACACACACACACACACACTAACGTATAAACTACATACATAGACACAAACATTCACACATACGTTACGTAAATAAAACATTTATACATACAAAACCTTATTCTCTACAAGGAACTGGCTTAGGTCCAAGTTTACGTTTTGGTGGTTTAAAACTATCAAAAATAATAGATACGATAGATAGTAGATAGATAGATAGATAGATAGATAGATAGAATAGATAGATAGATAGATAGATCAGATAGATAGATAGATAGATAGATAGATAGATA
>JABUQX010068075.1:0-7500 GCA_015478945.1 Trachelipus rathkii | reverse complement strand
ATATATATATATATATATATATATATATATATATATATATATATATATATATATATATATGTAGAATAGGAAGAAGAAGAAGAAGAAGAGAGAAGAAGAAGAAGAAGAAGAGAAGAAGAAGAAGAAGAAGAAGAAGAAGAAGAAGAACTACAGAACTACAGAACACCGACTAGCAAAGACTTTACAGTCCACTCAAGGCTAGTCTGAGGGAAGATGAGGTCACCGGCTTAGAACGTTATAATTAACCCTCTAAACGGTGAACCCCAAAAGAAGAAGAAGAAGAAGAAGAAGAAGCTAGATGAAAATAGGACTCTCTATTTATTACAAGAATAAATTAAAGTTAAGAAAATTTAGTCTCAAAAACAGAATTTTGTTATTGTAATGCATTTTTCAAAAATCTTTTTTTTTTTTTTTTAAAATTTGAAAACTTTTAATTTCTACTTTTTTTCCTTTTTCTTCTTTGATCCTTTAATTTATCAAAATTTTTTTTTATGCTTTATTAATATTTTTTAAACATTTTATTGAATGGAAGAGAACTTAATTTTGAAATTTCCAAAAAGTTCGTCAATTCCTTCAGTATTTCATCTTCGTTTTATTATTATCATTCCTCCATTTAAAAAAAAATGATGATCTTGATGATTATATTCGCTGTTACCTTTATCTTGGTTGAGATAACAACAATTATGATGATGACGAAGTTGATGGTGATTATTATAAGAATAATGTGATCGTCTTGACTGTAATGGTTGTAATATTGATCATAATAATGAGATTAATGAGTATCTTGTTTTCTTAATATTTATTGCAAAAAGAGATGAAAAAATTTCTGAAATAATCACAAAACTTCTACTTATTTATAATCGTTGAATACAATAATAATCATCACAATACGCTAAAGAAAAAAAGAACATTGCAATATTAAATTTGCTGCTTCACATTCTTCCATTTATAATTACAGATTATAATTTCAATTCAATGCTCATGAAAATATAAAACTTCTTTTTCCTTAAAAGAAAAGGAAAATAATTACAGTTGTTGTTAAATTCAGAAATTATTGATTAAAAATTCGCTTCAAAGAATGGAAAAAAGAACTAGCTAAATTTAAATTTTGCGAAACCAAATGGAGAATAGAGCTACCGAGACTGCCAGAAAAGACCGTTAAAAACCGTTATTATTTAAATTTTCAAAAAAATCTTAGGCGTTGACTCGCACATAATTTTGCTATTTCTTCCCATAAGACCATTAATATTTAATTTTTATCGCCATTTTCTTATTATGCTGACTGGAGTAGAATCGTTATGCAAACTAATTAGATTACTTTGAATTTTCATGACTTATTTAAAGAAAGAGACAAGAAACGCTCTCCCTCTCTCCGTCTTTCATTTACATTTTCAGATTTATAAATATATATTAAATTTTATGAAGAAATTTCTTTATTTTCTTCTTCTTTTAAAAGAAACGTTAAAAAAAATGCATAATTTTTCCTTTTTTTTTTGTTCAACTTTTTTTCCTTGGAAAATTAAATTTAAAAATGAATAATAAACAGAAAAAGAAAATTAAAAGATGCTAAAAGAATGAATAAAAATTTCTTTTACTTCAGCTTTAAGGCGCGTACACACGCTCAAACACACCTACACAACGCACACTAATATATATATATATATATGTAATAATATATATATATATATGTATATATATATATATAATAATAATATACTCTTATATATAAATAATATATATAGCATATAATAATATATATATATAAAAGTATATATATATAGCAGCAATAATAATAATAATAATAATATAGCATATATATGTATATATATAATATATAACATTTTTTTTCTCTACTCTGTTGAGAGAGAATAGCTCATCATACTATCTGGTCCATAATATAAGGTAGCTATAAATAATATATATATATATGCTATATATATATAACTATATATATGCTGTATATATATATATAATATATATATATATATATATATATATATATATATATATATATATATATATTATAATTTGGACATTATATATATATAGTTAACAAGCTTTTTATTATTATTTTAAACTCTCTTTTAATTGGGGTTGGGGGATAAATATAAAAAAATATATATATAGCAAAAGAATTTTGGATCTTTCGAATAATTAACCTATTTATGGAGCAGTGAAAACTAAATATATGTAATAACGCTAGCAATAGTTCAAATAGTTATGAAGATTAATAAAGAATATAAGAGCGCCGCCGCCATATAACCTGCGCCTGGATTGTTACGTCGCCTTGGGGCCATTTTAAAGCTTATAATTTTTCTTTACTAAAAGAATTATATCATTTTTATATTGAAATTGTATTTTCTTCACATTTCAATATTTACCTTGGTGTCCTTACTTGATTCTTTTTATGATTTCTTTATTCACTAGAAGTGAATATTCATATTTTTGTTTGCTATGCAAATAGACATCATTAAAAAAGTAATGATAATATAAAGATCATTTAAAAAAGTCGTCTGAGAAAATGCAAATGAACAGAGGGAATTGAGAGATATTTCTTGTCTCTTTCATTTAAATAAGTTCTTAAAATTCGAAGTAATCTAATTATCTTGCATAACGCTTCTACTAAAGCCGATATGATGCAAAAGTGATAATAAATTTTAAAAAATAATGGTTTTCATAGGAGGAGATCGTAAAATTATGTGCTAAGTCGACGCCAAGGGTCTTTTGAAAATTCAAATAATAACGGTTTTTAACGTTTCTTTTAGGTCTCGGTAGCTCTATTCTCCATCTGGTGGCGCAAAATGCAATTATATTTCTATTTTCCATTCTTCGTAGCGAATATTTACACAATAATTTCTGTATTAATGGGACAACTGTAATTATTTCCCTTTTCTACTAAGGAAAAAGAAGCTCGACATTTTCATGATCATTATTGTCATGTTTATCATTATATTAGTATTATCATTATTGATATTATAATCATAACTATCATTCTGATCATTCATATCATTATTATCATCATCTTTGCTTTCTTTATAAATAACTTTTTCCTCCTCATCATTATCTCCTCCTTTATTATTATTATTATTATTATTATTATTATTATTATTATTATTATTATTATTATTATTATTATTATTATTATTATTATTATTATTGTCAGGATCACCATTGTTTTATTATTATTATTATTATTATTATTATTATTATTATTATTATTATTATTATTATTATTATTATTATTATTATTATTATTATTATTATTATTATTTTATTATTTTATTATTATTATTATTATTATTATTATTATTATTATTATTATTATTATTATTATTATTATTATTATTATTATTATTATTATTATCTTTCTAGTAATCTTCAGCTTCACTAAAATAATCACCGTTTTCATTATTATTATTATTATTATTATTATTATTATTATGATAATCTTTATCGTCATCATTATTAACTAAAGCATACATCATCATCATCATCATCATCATCATCATCATCATCATCATCATCATCATCATCATCATCATCATCATCATCATCATCATCACTCTCCTCATTATTCCGACTACCAACAAGCAATCCTTCTTGCATGAAAACACTTCCAACAAAGCCAAATTTATAATAAAATAATATATTCCAAAGGACATCAGCCTTCCCCTTCTCTCTCTAAATGGGGGATGGGGGATATGATGAGTGAAGTGAGGAAGTAAGGCCTGATGTGGATGAATTTTGGGGGGGAAAAAACAAAATATTCCCTAAAGATTTATTTCCCCCTCACATCATTAACGAAAAGAATACACAAAACCATCATTTCAATAATGACGTCATAATTCTGATCATGCTTCACTATGACGTAATTATGACGTCACACTCGGATCACGCGGAAATCCATTTTGGTTTTTATTTCAAAATTATTTCGAGTTATATCCGTTCGCCAAAAATTTAATAATCGCAATAAATTTATAATTAAAAATTTACCCTTTATTTCAACTATATATATATATATATATATATATATATATATATATAATAACTTATATATATAACATATATATATAACATATATAGCATAAGGCCTCTATTCTGCTATATACATATAAATATATATATATATATATATATATATATATATAATATATATATATATATATATATATATATATATATATATATATATATATATATATATATATATATAAAATATATATATATATATTTAGATTCCCTCAGTGCCCTCCAGGCGCTTACTCAAGCTCTGCAAATATTCGTTATTTTTTTTGAAACCACTTTAAAATAAATAAATAAAAATCTTAAGAAAAATAATTAAACGATGAAAAAGTTTACGTTTCAGAGACTTATATCCACTTGAGTATCTCAGTAAAGGAGCTAAATTTTTTTTTTTTTTTTTTACAAATTATTAAAACACAGTAAAATATTAAAAATATTGAAAATACAAAATAAAAAATGAAAATATAAATTCAAGCAAAAAGACAGAGTGGCGTCACATTCTTAATCCTTTTTATCCAAAAATATTAATTATTTAAAAACATTAGTCCTCAATATGATCTGATATAAATCTTTTTGTGATTGGATCAAATTGAATTCTGATATGTTAATGCCACAATAGTAAAAATAAAGAAAAAGGATTCGGTCAGTTGATTTAAGAAGGCTTCTTTGGAGCAAGGGAGTACTAATTTTGTCCCCATTCAATTAGTGGCATGAGGTGCCGTTTCGCTCAAACCAGTCAAATTGATTACCTTTTCATTTCACCTAAAAGTGAGCCTATCGAGGAGACACAGCGATCCAATCTGCATATCAGATCGCCCGGGCGCTAGTAATTATGTTTGGATAAAGGTTAGAGGTGTGACACTAGGCCTATTTGCGGCTCCCAACCCTAATTTTTATACACCGATGTGTTTTAAAATTGAAAATTTTATGTTTGGTACTGATGGAAGAGACAACTAGACAACTATTGTTGTGCTTTTCACATTATTATTTTTCTTAAAAGGTTTTTTCTTTATTAATTTATTAAATAAAAGTGGTTTAAAAAAAATTTTTGTAAATAAGAAATAATGTCCAATATATTTAACTAATACAACAACAACATATACATATATATACTCGCCGCCATATATAACCAACAAAATAACCCATTACAGCTACAACGATCTCACTCTGGTATGTGAGGTAAGAGACCTAAGGAAACTTATAGAAACAAAAGAAGAATTGAAAGAAGATGGAGGAACAGATAGGAGCGAAATCAAGAGAAGAAAGAGGAAGAGGAGAGAGAGAGGGAGAGAGGAAGAGAATGGAGGGAGGAAGTAGGAGAAAGGAGGAAAGAGAGGAAGAGGAAGGAAGAGAGGAGGAAGAGAGGAAGAGGAAAGGGAAGAGGATGGAAGAGAAGGAAGGGAAGGAACGGGTACAGTAGTAGGAGAAGGAAAGGAAGGAGGAGAAGGACATGAACAGTATTCAAAAATGCTTGAAGACGGGATTGATGACAAGGAAGTCTTGCGCCTTGAGGAGGAGGAGGAGATGAAAAGAGAGAAAAGAAGAGAAAGAAGAAAGGAAGAAAGAGAAAGAAAGAAAGAAAGAAAGAAAGAAAAAGCTAGATGAAAATAGGGAGTTATATTTATTACAAAGAATATATTAACTTTTGTCGGATGAAATTTGGATTCAACTACATTATGGTAGTTTCTCTGAATCTGATGTGAACCGCATTATATTATCAATAAATCTTAAATTGTTTAGCTGCCTTTCATTTTGTTTCTATTATCTCTAATGCTAATATAATTTTATTGAAATGTTTTTTAATAGATTTTAAACATTTTATTAGGGTAGGAGGAACTTAATTTTTTACGAAATTTTCCGACATTTCGTCCTTTCGAATGTTTCAACTTCGTTTCATTATTAAACTCATTCTCCATTAAAAAGCTAGTAGATCTTGATGATTAGTTTCATTTTTAACAGTATCTTCATATTTATCTAATGATGATTATGATGATGACGATTACGTTGATTACAGACCATTATAAGACACTAATATGATAAATTAGGCTTGTATAGATTTTGTAATATCGAAACAAATTGTTGAGATTAATGAAAAGCTTGTTTTCATATAATATTTATTACAAAAGATGAAGAAAAAATTTCTAAATAATGCAGCTGCTTTTATTTATAATCAGTTGAACACTTGTGTTATACAAATATACTTTGAGATAAAGGCAGATTGAAATATTATAAAATTTTATAGCTTCGTTGGAGTATATTTCCATATACATAATTACAGATTATAATTTCAATTCAATGTTCTTGAAAATATAAGCTTTGTTCTTGAGAAAGGAAGAAGCAATTTAAGTGTTATTATTTATTGGGGGAATAGTCAAAAAGAGAATCTTTTATGAAAAAACTACTTTATTAGTTAGAAATAATAAATCTTGAAGAAGTGGAAGAAGATATTTAGATCATATATATGTATATTCTATTTTTAATGTCTTTGAAGAATATATTTTCTTTATATTCAGATTATGTGTATTATTATATTTAGTATTATTGTTACAGGACTGCAGGTTTTAAACTGATTAGTTCACTCGTAGTTATTCACAACATCCATCTCCACCACCAGTTCTTCTCTGTTACAGCTGGAAGTTTTGCCCTGGTTATTGTTTGAATGTTATCTTTATTCTTTAAGACTTGTGTGTTAAATTTGTTACTACTTTTAATATATTTTATACTATTGATTCGGTTTCAGGAGTAGGATGAGTAGAAGAATGATGTTTTCTATGCTGTGAAGAACATTACCACTAACTTATTATTGATAATATGAAACATGCTACTGTGTTATATTTTATATTATTTTATCACTGACTCAATATATATATGTATATATTATATTAATAATGATCATATATATATATATTTATATATATAATATGTTTTATGTTTTCCTTAATAATACATATATAATATATATAACAAAATAATAATAATAATATTAATAATAAATATATAAATATTAATATATATATATACTTTTTCATATATAATATAATCAACAATATAAATAATATACTTCATATAATAATAATAATAATAATCTGTGTAACACAATCATGTATATATCATATATATATATAACAATAATAATATTAATAACCTTAATACAATAATATATATAATATAACTCTATATATATATGCATAACTCTTTAATATAGCACAACAACATGCTCGCGCTACTAAATGTATGTATAACCTTACTTATAATAGCAATATATATATATATGGTAACAAAGGAAGGATTGTAGCCGATAGGAGATTGATGATATATATATATATATATATATATATATATATATATAACATATATACATATAATAATAATAGCAGCATATATATATACATGTAATATATATAACGTTGGGATACCCAACCTGCACTGCTATAACTGCTACCACTATGATTATTGCTATTTAATACGTTTTCTTTA
>JABUQX010068074.1:50000-54636 GCA_015478945.1 Trachelipus rathkii | reverse complement strand
ACTAGTGGTTGAGCCTACTGCACATTGTCTAACGGCGACGCTGTTGTCGATGGTTCGAGTCCTGGCGCGAGTGAATTTTTTATTCTTCTTATTATTGCAAATTTGGCACAACAAGCATGTTGTGCCCATTTCGGCGTTGCTTTACTTTGGTTGGTTGCTCTTGTAACCCAAGAGCACCCAAGCAGAAGGCCATGTAGCCCCAGCAGGTGTTCCAACCACCTTCCTGTCGATTTAAATAATTACCGAGTTTCAAAGCAGTGATATGGGGAGCAAAAGATTAGAAAACTGTTCCGAGAATGCCTTCTTTTTTGGGAAGGCGGATCGGACTAGTGGTAGAGCTTCCTGGACATTGTCTAACGGCGACGCATGTTGCGACTCGTTCGACCTGGCGCGGGAGAAATTTTCTTTGTCTTTTTTGCAAATGTAACGCAAAGAGGTGCAACAAGCATGTTGTGCCCATTTCGGGCGTTCTTTGACTTTGATTGGTTGCTCTTGTTACCCAGGAATACCCAAGCAGAATGTAAATCAAACCACCGTCCAACCACCCTCCTGTCCATTTAAATAAGTACTGAGTTTCAAAAACTGTGATTTCGAAGCAATATATAAGAAAATTGTTCGAGATGCCATCTTTTTCTGGGAAGGGGATCGACAAGTGGACAGAAGCTCCGCTACATGTCTAACGGCGAAAAAAGCTGTTGTCGATGGTTCGAGTCCTGGCGCAGGTGTGAAATTTATATTCGTCTTATTATTGCCAAATTGCAGCAACAAGCATGTTTGCCCATTCGGCTTCCTGCTTTGGTTGGTTGCTCTGTAACCCAGAGCACCAAGCAGAATTGCCATGTACGCCACAGCGGGTTCCAACCACCTTGCCTGTCGATTTAAAAGTACTGGTTACAAAGCAGTGAAGTATCCGGCAAGCAGTTAAATTAGAAAACTGTTCAGGAATCTATTCTTCCTTTGCTGGAAAGGCGGATCGGAATAGTGTAGAGGCTTCCTTACAGTCAACGGCACGCGTTTTGGTCGATCTGGTTCGAGTCCGTGGTGCCGAGTGAATTTTTACTTCGTCTTATTTTATTGCAAATTTTTGTCGCAACAAGCAGTTGTGTACCATTCGCCGCTCCTTGACTTTGGTTGGTTGCTCCTGTAACCCAAGAGCATCCAAGCAGAATGCGTGTAGCCCCAGCAGAGGTTCCAACCACCCTTCTGTGGATTTAAATAAGCACCGAGTTTCAAAGCAGTGATATCGAAGCAATATAGATTAGAAATCTGTTCCGAGATCGCCTCTTTCTCTGGGATAGAGCGGATATGAAAATTAAATACAAATTTCATTTTTATATTGAAAAAAAAAGTTATAACAATCCAGAGAATCATATAAAAAACTATTTTCTAAATTGTTAAAATTCGTGACATCACCTTATTAGCATTATGCTATCCTTATTATGCTTATTAGCATTTGAAATTGTGTTTTTCCACGTGGTATGGCTTGAGAGGTATGACGTATGATTCATCTATGACGTTGAGGATATTTATTGGCTATTTCAAAAAGATTTACCGCCTCTCTCCTCACCTGAAGAGAGTTCTATTTATATAGACTATATATAATATATATATATATATATAATATAATATATCTAATATATATATATATATATAATATAGTATATATATATATATATATATATATTATATATAATATAATATAATATATATAATATTATATATATATCTATATATATATATATATAATATACATATATATATTATATATATATATATATTATATTATATATTATATATAAAAAAAATTTTTATATATACTATATATATATAATTATATATACTTAATTCATATATATATATATATATATACTTATCTATATATATATATATATATAAATATAATATATATAATATATATATATATATATAATATATAATATTATATATACATATACATAATAATAATATATATATATTATATATATAATATATATACGTAATATAATATATTATATATATTATATATATAATATAATATAATATATATAATTCCCAGGCAACGTAAACCATATATTTTTTCAGACTTCAGGCTCCGCGCTAAAAGGTTTTTTACATTTGAAAATTGAATGAGCACTTCTTTTGGTAACTATATTTTCGACCAAAAAATATTCTTAAAAAAAAATTTAAATACCCAAAATCCAACTCTGAGCTCCGGTCCGGCTCTGGCTCCGACCTCAAGTTTCTTGCACTATTATTAAACAATTGTTCAGCAGCGTCATCCTCGGTAATAATTCTTTAAAATTAAAAAAAATATTCCGAAAAATTTCTCATACTCGCGCTCCCCGCCTTCCGACTCCAGGATCCGGATCCCGACTAAGGAATTTGCACTATTTGAAAATTATTCAGCACGTCTTCTTCTGACAATATATTTTTCTCCTAAAAAGTATTTAATGAAAGAAATTCATACCCAGGGCTCCGGCTCCGCCTCCGGCTCCGGCTCCGGCTACCGGCTCCGGCTCCGTGCTCCGGCTACCGGCATCCGGGCTTCAGCTTCGGGCTTCGGCCCGGCTAGGATTCTAACTTAATTTTAAATTAACTATTCAGCATGTCATTCTGGCAAATAAATTTTCACCTAAAAAAATTATATTCATGAAAAATTTCATACCTAGCATGCCGGTTTACGAACTCCAGGCTTTGCTTCGGCTCCGGATCCCGACTAAAGGTATTCTGCACCTATTTAAAAAATTGCTTCACAGCACGATCTCCTGGCAACTAAATTTTACTAACAAAATATTATTTCTCACCAAAAGAATTCATTTTTACCAGGAGTCCAGGCACTTGAGACCGGCCTCCAGATCCGACTTCGGGGGCTCGGCCTACCGGATCCGACAAGGGTTTCGTGCCGACTGATTTGAAAATATGTTCGGCACGTCTTTCAAGCCACACCACTGACAATAAATTTTCTCACGAAAAAATATTCCGAAAAAACTTCATAAAACCCCTGGGGCATCAGGCTCTGGATCACGGCTCGCGGATACGACTCCGGAATCCGACTTAATGTTTCTATACACTATTATGAACAATTGAATTCAGCACGATCATTTCTATTAAAATTCTTTCACCTAAAAAAATAATTTGCTTTGAAAAGAATTCATACCCTAGATCCGGGATCCGTATGAGGATCCGCTCGGACGTTTCGACATTCGACCTCCGGATACGACATGAAGCGATTCTGCACTATTTGAAAATTGTTCGGCACGTCTCCTGACAATAATTTTTCACCCAAAAAATATTTCCCGAAAAAAATTCATTACCCAGGATCAGGTCCAATCCGGCTCCGCATACGGTCTCACCGGACCGACTAATGTTTCTAAGCTATTCTGACACATTGTTTCAGCCACGTCTTCTTTGAAAATAAAAGTTCTTTCACCTCAAAAAAATTTTCTGGAAGAAAATTCATACCCAGAGATCCGGACCGGAATCCGGATCCGGCTCCGGGCTCCAGAGCTCCGACTTCACCTTCGGCTCCGGATTGCGAGCTAACGGTTTCTGCCCTATTTTAAAATTGCTTCGGAGCCTTCTGACAAAGTTTTCACCCAAAACAAATATTCCCCGAACAAAAATCCTCAATACCCAGGAGAATTCCGGCTCCGATACAGAGCTCCGGATACGGCCTCCGAGATACCGACCTCTTATGCTTCCGCTCCCGGATCCGACTAATGTTCTACACTATCTTGAAATTGCTCAGCCGACGTCTTCTATCACAATAAATTTTCACCAAAAAATCACTGTTTGCTGAAGAAGATCCATACCCAATCCGGATCCGCAATCCCAACGGCTCGCTGACTTCGGCTTCGGCCTCCGGACTCCGGCTGAAGTATACTGCACTATTTGAAAAATTGTTCGGCACGTCTACATGACAATAATTTTCACCACAGAAATATTTCCCGAAAAAAATTATACCAGGATCCGGTCTGGAATAACGGTCGCGGATGACGACTTCGGCTCCGGACCGACTAATGTTTCTAGAACTATTGAACATTGATTCAGCACGTCTTCCTTGAAATAAAATTATTTCACGCTCAAAAAAATTTTTGAGAAAATTAATACCCAGGATCCGAGATCCGAATTCCGCGACTCCGGACCCCGACTCAGCTCGGCTCAGGATCGACTAAGATTCTGCACATTTGAAAAATTGTCGGCACGTTTAACTGACAATAAATTTTCACCAAAAAATATTTCCCGAAAAAAATTCGTATACCCAGCATCCGGCTCCGGATACGGCTCCAGATACGGACTTCGGGTTCGGCTCCGGATCCGACTAAAGTTTCTACACTATTTGGAACATTGCTCAGCACTTCTTCTTGAAATAAATTTTTCACCTTAAAAAAAATATTTTCTGAAGAAAATTCATACCCAGGATCCGGATCTCGGATTTTGGCTCCGGCTCCGGATATGGCTCCGGATCCGACTAATGCTTCTAGACTATTTGAACATTGTTCAGGCACGTCTTCTTGAAATAAATTTCTTAACTCAAAAAATTTTTCTGAGAAAATTCATAACCAGGATGCCGATCGGATCCGAATCCGGATCGGATGCTGCGCTCCGAGCTGCAGTACTTTCGTTCCGGATCCGA
>JABUQX010068074.1:15000-42500 GCA_015478945.1 Trachelipus rathkii | reverse complement strand
ATAATAATAATGTAATAATAATAATAATAATAATAATAATAATAATAATAATAATAATAATAATAATAATAATATTTAGTAGGCAAGGTATGAACTATACAAATATAACTTCTTATATATTACCTGTTAAACCTTTTAAATCTTTTTCGCAGATTTCGTTCGGTTTTTAAGCAGAAAAAGAACCTTCAAAATAAAATCGGTAAGAAATTTTGATACTACTAGACTGATACTTTTACTACTACTACTACTACTACTACTACTACTACTACTACTACTACTAATAATAATAATAATAATAATAATAATAATAATAATAATAATAATAATAATAATAATAATAATAATAATAATAATAATAATAATAATAATAATAATAATAATAATAATAATAATAATAATAATAATAATAATAATAATAATAATAATGGGGTGCAAAGGCCAACTCCACGTCATGTCGTGCACCCTGGATTCGACTAATGGAGCTCTGGCTAGGGCAGGACTGGCCTAGCAAGCCGCTGCCTGAAACGAATTGCTTGTAACACTCAAGGACTAGCCTCGGAATACGATCGACCTTTAGGATATAGACCACGTAAACGTGTTTGGAATAAGAAATTGACTAATACAAATGTTAAGTTGAGATTTGGAACTTTGAATATTGCTACCTACAGCGGAAAGGAGGAGGAAATAGTGGACATGATGAAAGAAAGGAGGATAGATGTGATGGGGATGGGCGAGATGAGAGTGAGAGGAGAGGAGGAGGGAAGAGAGCTGGGTGGTGGATTTGTGCTGATGTATAAAGGAGTGGAGGAGGGAGTGAGGAAGCATGGAGTAGGAGTTATATTGGGACCCAATGTATCACACAGTTTGGAAGGGATGGAAAGTGTGAACGAAAGAGTAATCAAAGTTACACTGAAGATAAAAGGAAGGAGATATCATGTATATCAAGTATATGCACCGCAACAGGGGCATCCAGAAGAAGAGAAGAGGATATTCATGGAAACGTTGGAAGAAAGGGTGGAGGTGGGAATAAGGGAAGGTGAGGAGATAATACTAATGGGTGATCTCAATGCAAGAGTGGGAAGGAGGAGAGATGAAGCGGAAAGAATGTTGGGACCGTTTGGGGAAGAATTTAGAAACACAGAGGGTGAAACGTTGATAGACTTTTGCATGAGGAGAAATCTGAAGATAATGAATGGTTTTTATCAGAAAAAAGATTCACATAGATATACGAGATATAGGTGGAATAATACGACAGGAATGTTTGATCAAAGATCGATAATAGATTACTTTATAGTGTCGGATAGAAGAATAGTAGAAGATGTAAAAGTGATCCCGGGTGTGTCAATGGATTCAGATCATAGGCTGTTATTAGCTGATCTAAAGATACAAGCGGAGAAAGTACAAGTAAAGGAGAAGTGGAGTACAATAAAAGTAGACTCGCTGAAAGATCAAGATAAGAGATTGAATTATGTTGGTAAAGTAAACGAAAAAATACTGGAGATGAACGGTGATGAAACAATGGAACACATAGGAAGTGTTGTGAAGGAAACAGCTAGGGAAACCCTAGGCATTAAATGGATGGGAGGAGTGAGAAAGAAGCATACACCTTGGTGGAATGAACAGGTAAAGAATGCTGTGAGACAAAAGATGGTAGCATTGAGAAGATGGCTTAAAAACAGAAGTGTACAATCCAGAGCCGTGTATGTGGAAGCAAGAAATGAAGCGGAGAGAGTGAAGAGGAGGGCAAAGGAGGAGGTGGCTGAGAAGCTGGCAAAGGAGCTGATGGATGATATGAAGGAAGGCAAGAAGAAGATTTTTAGATTGGCAAGAACGTATAGAGGAGCGAAGAGGAGAGTATGTAATATCAAAGATAGAAATGGTGAAACATTGGTAAGCCCGGAGGAAAAAAACAAAAGGTGGATAGAGTACTTTGATGAGTTGCTGAATGTGGAGGTGCAGCCGGAAGAGGAAGGGGAGAGAGAGGAGGAGGAGAGAAACGAAGAGGAAGTGGAGGAGGAGGGAATAACGGAGGAGGAATTTGTGGAGGCGTTAGGGAAAATGAAGAGCGGAAAGACTCCTGGTGAGGATGGGATACATATAGAATTGCTGAAGGAGGGAGGAGAGGAGCTGAAAGCCTTGATGCTGAGATTTCTGAACAGGTGTTGGGTGGAGAGTAGAGTGCCGGAAGGTTGGGGAAGGTCAATAATAGTTTCCATTTATAAAGGTAAAGGGGACGCAGGAGATTGTAAAAATTATAGAGGAATCTCACTAATGGATCACATGGCGAAGTTATATGAAAGAATATTAGAAAGAAAATTAAGATAAAAAATAGAGCCGAGATTAGGTGAAGAGCAGTATGGGTATAGAGGCAGAAGCACTACAGATTTAATGTTCGCATTGAGAATGATACAGGAAAAGGCATGCGGAATACAACAAGAGGCATAATATCGCCTTCATTTAGATTTGAAGAAAGCATTTGATTCTGTACCCAGGGCGAAGCTATGGAGAGTTCTGGGAGAGGGATTATGAAGTGGAAGACAGACCAATAAAGGCAGTAAGAAATACATACGTGAATAGCATAATAAGGTAAAAACAGGATATAAAAACGAGGAATGGTTTAAGGTAAAAACTGGAGTAAGGCAGAGTAGCGCGCTGTCGCGGCATCCGTATATACCTTAATCAAAATACATAATCAAGAGGGTAAAGGAGAGTTTAGAGAGATTGACGCGAGACATCATGGTAATACGCAGATGATTTGCCGTGTTGAGTGGAGATGTGAGAGGTTGAGGCAATGGTGCTGTGTTTCGCAGCAAAAAACTGAGAGAAGCTGGATTAAATATGAATGTGGAAAAAAATAATGATAGTAAGTAGGGAGGAGGAGGAGGAGGTAATAGTGGAGGTAGACAGTAAGAGATTAGAAAATGTGGAAGATATACAATACCTTAGAAGCAGCATTTGGAAGAGAATGGGGTGGTGCAAAGGAAACTTACAAGTAGGATTGAGCAGTATGGCAGGACTGTAAGAACAGTATACCCCATCTTGAAAGATAAAATATGAACAAGAGAAAGAGAGCAATATACCTGAGGGAGTGTAACACCAATAACTGTTGTAGGGGCAGCAGACCACTGGAGCATGACAGGGAGAATAAGAGTTAGAATCAGACAGCCGGAGATGAATGTGTTGAGGACGGTGATTGGAAAGACGAGAAGAGACAGAGTGAGAAACGAGACAGTGAGGGAGAGCGTGGGTGTGAAACCCATGATGAATAAAGTGGATGCAGCAAGACTAAGATGGTGGGGACACCTGGAGAGGATGCAGGAAGAGAGAGTTGCTAGTAGGAGGTGGAGGTGGAGACCGGAGGGAGTGAGGCCGAGAGGAAGACCGCGGAAGAGATGGAGAGACACAGTGGAGGATTCATTAAGAAGACACCGGATGACTGCAATGGATGAGCTGATTTCGGATGGGATCGTAATCGATAGAACACAATGGAACTGAGGTTGGCCCCACTGACAGGCTCGTGAGCCTTACTGGGAGAGGATGTAAGATGTAAGTAAAATAATATAATAATAATAATAATAATAATAATAATAATAATAATAAATAATAATAATAATAAAATAAAATGATAATAATATAATAAATTAAAGGTAAATAATAAATTAATAATAAAATAATAATAATAATAATATAATAATAATATAATAATAAAATAATAATAATAATAATAATAATGATATAATATAATACTATTTACAATAATATAAAAATAACTTTTTTAATACTACAACAATAATAATTAATAATAAAATAGAATAATAATAATAAATAAGAATGGTAAATATCATTATTAGGAATGAAATAATATATAATAAAAATAATAATAATAATAATAATAATAATAATAATAAGCCATAATATATAATAAGAAAATAATAATTAAAAAAAAAATTAAAACAATAATAATAATAATAAGAAAAATAATAATAATAATAATATAATAAATAAATAATAATAATAATAATAATAATAATAATAGATAATATAATAATAAAATAATAAATATTAATAATAATAATAATAAAAAAAAATTAATAAATAATATAAATAATAATAATAATAATAATAATAATAATATAAATAATATAATAATAATAATAATAATAAAATAATAATAATAAATAATAATATAATAATAATAATAATAATAATAACAATAAATAATAAATAATAATAAAAATAAAATAATAGTAATAATAATAATAATATTATTGAATAATTATAATAGTAATAATAATATAAATTAATAGAATAAATGATAATAATTTTGATAAAAGTAATATAATTAATAATTAAATAATTATATATAATATATAATAAAAATAATAATTAATAATAATAAAATAATTTAATAAATAAAAATAATAATAATAATAATAATAATAATAATAATAATAATTAATATAATTAATGATAACAAAAAATAATAAATAATCAATAATAATAAATAATAATAATAATAATAATATAATAAGTAATAATAATAATAATATAATATTATAAATAATATAATAAATAATAAATATAAAATAATAATAATAATAATAATAATAATAATTAATAATGATAATAATAATAAATAATAATAATAATAATAATAATAATGAATAATATAATAATATTAATAATAATAATAATACAATAATAACAAAAATAATAATAATAATAATATAATATTAATAAGGAATAATAATAATAATAATAATAAAATAATAATAATAATAATAATTAATAATAATAATAATAATAATAATAATAATAATAATAATAATAATAATAATAATAATAATAATAATAATAATAATAATAATAATAATAATAATAATAATAATAATAAAAATAATAAAAATAATAAAATACATAATAATAATTAATAATAAAATAATAATAATAAAATAATAATAATAACTAATAATAATAATAATAATAATAATAATAATAATAATAATAATAATAATAAAAAGAATAAATAACAATAAATAATAATAATAATAATAATAATAATAATAATAATAATAATAATAATAATAACAGAAATAATAATAATATTTATAAAAATTGTCACAGAAAGCTGGTTTAGAAAATTTTGACATGAGTGAATACCAATCCAACGACACCAAAGGAATCAGATTCAGATGCAGTAAATATTACAGATACATATTGATGACGCAAATGCTGAAGGAAGGACTACATTTCCCTCCTGATATTCAAATAAATGATTACTCTGACTGTCCTGATAACAGTAAGTTAAATAACAATAATATTGTTAAAAATATTAATACTATTATTAATCAAGGAGTGAGATAAACTTTATATTATTATTTCTTGGTGAGAATTTTAAACATTAGGAATAGCTACAACATTTATAATAAAAATAATAAAAATAATAATAAAATAATAATAATAATAATAATAATAATAATAATAAAGAAAGTGATAATATAAAAAGCATTAATAATAATAATAATTAATAATAATAATAATAATAATCAATAATAATAATTAATAATAATAATATTAATTAATAGATAATAATAATAATAATAATATAATAATAATAATAATAATAATAAAAAATAAAATAATAACTAATAATAATAATAATAATAATAATAATAATAATAATAATAATAATAAAAAATAATAATAATAATAATAATAATAATAATAATAATAATAATAATAATAATAATAATAATAATAATAATAATAATAATAATAATAATAATAATAATAATTAATAATAATAATAAAAAATAAAAATAATAATAATAATAATAATAATAATAATATAATAATAATATAATAATAATAATAATAATAATAATAATAATAATATAATAATAATAAGAATAATAATAATATAATAAAATAATAATAATAAATAAAAATAATTAATAATAATTATTATATGAAACAGCAAATGATAGTCAGAGTAATAAAAATAAAATTAAAATAATAATAAATAATATAATACTACTAATAATAATTAATAATATAAAATAAAAAATAAAATTAATAATAATAATAATAATAATAATAATAAAATATATAATAAATATAATATAAATAATTATAATATAATAATAATTAATTAATAATAATATTATTAATAATAATCTTAATAATATTAATGTTAATAATATAATAATAATAATATAAATAAATAATAATAATAATAATTAAGAATAATAATAATAATAATTATAATAATAATAATAATAATAATAATAAAATAATAATAATATAAAAATCATAATAATTTAAAGTAATAATTCTTTAAAAATATAATAATAATAATAATAATAATAATAATAATAATAATAATAAATAAATATAATAATATAATATAATTAATAATAAATATAATAATAATATAATTAATAATAAAATAATAAATAATAATAAGAATAATATATTAATATAATAATAATAATAATAATAATAATAATAATAATTAATAATAAATAATAATAAATAATAATAATAATATAATTAATAATAATATAATAATAATAATAATAATAATAATAATAATAATAATAATAATAATAATAATAATAATAATAATAATAATAATAATAATAATAATAATAATAATAATAATAATAATTAATAACAATAATAATTATAATAATAATAATAATGATAATAATAATAATAATAATAATAATGAATAATAATATATAAATAATAATAATAAAATAATAATAATAATAATAATAATAGATATTATTATTATTATTATTATTATATATATTATTATTATTAATTATTATTATTAATTATTATTGAATTCATATTATTATTTATTATTATAATTATATATTATTTATTATTATTGATTATTATTTTTATTATCTATTACTATTATACTATTATTATTTAGTTATTCATTTATTATATTAATTATTATTTATTTATTATTATTATTATATTATATTTATGATTATTATTATATTATATTATTATTATTATTATTATTATTATTTATTATTATTATTTATATTATTTTTATATTATTATTATTTATATTATTTTTATTATTATTAATACTTTTTTTTGTTTAAGCTTGTTTCACGCCTATTTGATTGTATAGGTCTCCTTTGTTTCACATATTACCCTAGTAAACATGTTTATTGTTGTTGTCTAGCGTGGTTATATGCTCTTTTGAACTGATTTGTTTCGTTCTTTTGTCTTATTTTTATTTACTTTCTTCTGATTGGTTGATAGAAAGAATCTCATTACATTTGAGGATTGCTTTACACTCGACTTTCATGAGTAGGACATTTTTCACTGTGTTAGTATGATGACATCTTCCCGCTTCTCTACGCTTATTGTTGATATCTTTACGATATCTTTCGTTACACCAACGATGTGTCGTTTATATTTATTCGTAAACTGAATGGAGACCGATATATTGCTTGTATTTCAGCCGTAGGAGCAAATAATAGACCTTTATTCGTTCTTGCTGAAAAATTCATCAACATTATCGACATCGCAGTAGCATGGGTAAAGGATAAGTTTGTGTCATCAGATGCATCGACTCGTAGTGAAATGTCTAGCTGGGGAGAAAGTGTGAGTGGTTCAAATAGAATAGACGTTGTATTCTCGTCATGTGACCATATCAGAACCCTTGATGTACGCAATTATTGAAAGCCTTTCAATGGTGCGACCTTCTGGAGTACATGTATAGGTTTCACAGTTCGAACATCTAAAAATATTACAGAATTGATTAAATTAAAAAATGAATTAACATCACATCTTAACGATGTTGACATACATGAGGACTTAATACATATAGCACATGGTGTAATCTATGATGTTTACACTGAAACAGGTATGTGGTTTCCCGTTTAATGGGGTATACAGGAGTACTCTAATAACTATCGACATTGATGAGTTTACTTCTCTCTGGCATGAGAGAATGAGTGCTGTTGAACCAAAATATGCCGTTGGACTTAAATGTTTTAATTAAGAATAATATTTTTTATTTTTTTAAAACATAATAGATTTTTGAAATATTTCACGATTGAAAAACAAGAAGAAATATTGAAAAAAAAATTTATTTTCCTTTTCAAAAAAAATTGTGCAACAATATTTATTAAAGGTAGATAATATTTTTAAATTGTTTTCTGAAACAAATTTTATTTTAAAATATTTATCACTTTTGCAGGTTTTCCATACACTTCCATCAGTGTAGTTTCCTTTCAGCAATAATATTAGTTCGCGGTATATCAATAACAGAATTTTCTTGCGACCTGTGAATTTTGAAGCCTTTTCCCGCAGTTTTGCACTTAGTTTCTTTAATATTTGAAACATGTTTGCTGCATGTTTTATTCTAAATTTTTTTGTTAGAAAGCCATACCTCCTGCTAAAAATAAGCTATGGAAGCAATTGGTTTTTCAATTATTGATCTCTATTTTAGTAACGGAAAATAAGCAATAATAGAATAAATTGCTTCTAGCATTATGAATATATGGTAGAGATCGCCAAATTATTTTCGGTAATTGGTCATTTTCTATATATTTTCAAAATGCACAGCATAAAATGTAAAGGTACCTAAAATTATCACTCCATCCAGAATTTTTCACTACACACATCTATACCTCTTGAGCATACGAATCTTTTAAAACCTCATCCATTTCAGTTATTTTATTGATAAATTTATAATTCAAATTAGACCTTTTGGTATGCATATTATGATAAATGTCAAGGACATGTTTTTATATTCTGTCAAAAATGTGGTGCTAACAACCTATGTACTGAGGCACATTCACACATGTTAAACATTTTCTGGTGTATCTTAACTACAAACCCATTAATTTTTTGACCAGAGTTTACTTCTGCAGTATTACAAATTATCACTTTAGTGATAGACCATGCAGCAAAGTCGTCAAGAATACTATGTTTTCCTTTAAATATACTTTTTGCGGATCAGCTTTCACATCGGATTACCCTTAATTTGATTTCTCCCATTTGACATTAAAGACGTAGTACTCTTTATTCTTTACTTTTCCTTGTTCTTCTGACAGCCTTATACCATCAAAATGCTAGCAATAATCTTTTTCGTCTCTAAAATTAGTTGTAAATTTCAATTTTTGTTGTTCAGCGCATCTAATTTGAATATGCCAGACTGGGAAAGAGTTGGCAGATCTATGCAACTTTGTGCAAAACTTTGACAAACTTTTGATTCATAATGGGTTGAAACTTATAGTTCAGTAACTAATTTGGTAGGCATGGCTGTAGGAAAACTTTGATTTGTTTTAGGGGAAGATTCATAGGAACTTTCATCAGAACTAGTGTTAGAATTTATGATGGAAGTGATTGAATTGTCATATATTGTCATAATGTGGAACAATTTCATTTTCTCTATGAACGCATCTCTGTCTTTTTGATGGATGAATTGATGAAAATGGCACAGGTTTATGTGTTGCATGGTTTATTTTTCATTTACATTCAATGAGTTTTTTCTAAACTGTTTATCATCTTCTTCACATAACTATTGTAATAGTAAACACAGTACCAATTTTTTCAAATTTCTTTTTTTATGATAACTTTGATTTAAATGGCAAAATAAAGTAATCTTTGAAATTTTAAATTCTATACAATTTTTTTATGTCTTCTTGTCGTACTTGGCAAATATTATGTTCAAATTTTAGTATTCTTATCGACTGTGTACCACCGGATTTAAAATAAGCCATTATGTAGACTAAACTATTAAATTAGACTACAAAAATACCATTTATTACATAAGTTAATTTGAAAAAGAAGATAAAAACCATTGAAAACACTCAATTTATAAAAATTTAAATGATAGAATATTTAAATATCATGCATGCTTTTAAGTTTATTCATCCATTTTATCTAGTTTTAGATAGTAGCTCCTATATCTTTTGTATATACCACAATCATCGTAATGATCACATGACGCTTCCTCTTCTTGCGATAAGGTGGAGCGTTAATCGTGATGGGATAGCAGTTTCATCCCTTCTTCCAAATAAATCTATTTCTCTCCTCATAATCCATGTTCCATCGTACTTGTTCTCTGGTCAAGCTAGAGACAGGGCTTATCGGGGGTGGAAAAAATCTCCTCTTCTCATCACTCTTGCTACAATTCCTCAACCACTAAATCGTTGCAGCGATACTCTTCGTCGAGCAAAGCCGGGCTATCATCAACGAAAGTGGCGCTAACTCTGATTCTCCTACTGAACAATCTTCTGGCCTTATGCCAAAAACTCCTCTAACAACTTCTATGAATCTGTTTTCCTCCTCTCTCACTTCTATGTACTGATGGTTCTGTTGCAATCTCCAACTTGAAAAGGCCAATCTCTTCGCCTCCTATTTCCCACTTAACTCAACCCCCACCCCCCCCCCCCCCCCATAGACAGATTCTGCATTCCTCCTCCTCCTGCCTTACCTATTAAGTCCAGACTTTAGGTGATTACATTTACGGGTGCATGCTCCTGAAATCTATGAGCGTTTAGGAAGGCGGGTGCCCGGATGGCATCCTCTCTGAGTTTTGAGGAGGTGTGCTTTCCGTGCTATCCACACCCCTCGTTCAACTATATTCTCTATGTCTAATACTAATACTTTTCCCTTCATTGTTGAAGCACGCACATGCCCACCTATTCCCGAAAAAAAGAAGCCGCTCTGATCCTTCTAACTATCGCCCATAGCTCTACTTGTTTTCTATCTCAGATCTTTGAAAACCCTTCATCCAAACCTCTCATTTCTTAAGATCATCTGAATCTCATCACTTTCTTTCCATCGCAGTACGCGTTTCGGCCACTCGAGGTCTACTGCGATATACTTTCCTATCTAACTGATTTATGGTTTTCCGCCCTCAGGAACTCGGGAGACTTCGTGTGCGCTTGACATAGTGCAAGGCATTGACGGATATGGCACGCGTTGCGCTCTCCAAGCCCCCTTCTTTGGGTTTCCCCTTTCTCTTTGCTAGCTTTTTCTGGTTTTTCTTTTCAAATCGCTCAATCGGCTGTTGTTGATAGGCGACTTCTTCTTCCTTTTCATCAATAGTGTGTTCCTCAGGTTCTGTTTATCTCTTACTTTATTCCTATTTTACTAATATCTCACCTGCTCATCTAATCTACTCCACTCGTTGCCAATGACTCGACTCTTCATTTCAATTCATTTTAATTCTGCTCCCTCATCTTTACTATCTAGAATTACCTCTCGTCTTAAATCTGTTCAGATTCATATTCTCGAACTGAATACTAGAGATAGAAAATATACAGGGTTAGGGAGCCGATCTTACAACCTTGGTAGATGAAAATACAATTAACTTATAAAACTCCAAACTATCTACAAAAATCTACAAACTCTACTATAACACCTTCAAACATTTTCCTAATCCTTTCGACGATAATTCTCTCTACTGATGAAAAATAAAAATCATTAGACATAAACAAAACAAAATGTCAAATAAAAGAAATAAGATTACAAATGAAAAAAATAAAAAAAAAAAAATAGATAAAAAAATGATATAAAAAAAAAAAAATAAAAAAAAAAAATAAAAATAAAAAAAGATAGTCTTCAAAGACCAAGATATGATGTGGCATGATTCAACTCAACAAAATAAAAAACCCCCCGCAACATTCTGCTGCGGGGGGTAAATAACAACGCGCACGCCTTAAAGCACAATGCCTTCCAACGAAAAACTGGCCCACTTCTGTTTAGAGACTGCGAAACTTCTTTTCCCATAATCAAGTCGCCTCAGCAACTCATCACAAGGCCTCACACAAGGCCTGTATAGACGCCTGTCTTACTGGGGTTGCTCTGTTTCACCCGCTTGGATGGATCGAGTCCAAAGCCAAAAGGCATTATAAACTAGTTCTGACCCTTCAAGTTCCACTTGCCCTCATATACTATTGCGGCCGATGTTCTGCTTATCTCTTTTCAATAGTACCGCACAGCAGAGATCGAGAGAGCAATCAAAACTCGCGAAACACACCTTCACGACGCCCTGTAGACAAGCGTGCTGTTGTCCACCACATCTGTGTACCACTCCACCTGTAACTCCACTAATTCATGCTGCGGGCTTCCATTCTTTCCTGCACCTCCGTTCATGTGATTGTCACCATTCCTAGGTTAGGTTTGAATTTAATCTCGTTCACATAAAAGCCTGCGTCATTAGTATTACTCACCTGCGTATTATTTGCTATAGTTGTAATTAAATGTCTGATAGTTGCATACAAGACCTCCTCCATCTAATAGGCTACCTGAACTATATAAACATATATATATATAATATGATATAATTATAATATAATAATATTATTAAATAATAATAATAACTAAATAATATACAATCTATTTTAGCTTAAATATACAGTCGACCAAAATGCATTGGCAAAAAAAATTCCAAGAATCTGAAATTCAAAATCTCATCTTGCTTTAAAAAAATTCTACATCATACACTATGATAATTAATAAAAAAAAAAAAAAAAATATATTGAAATATTTAATGTTGGAAAAAATACCATCTCCACCTAACCCTTCATCAAGAACGGGCTGATTGCACAACCTCAGACATCATCAACAACGCAAACTACCGCACAAACCGAGCACAGACCGCACTAAGAAAAATAACAACCTTATCAAAGATTTAGTAAAAAGCAAAACGTTTATAGCAAACTATATGTTATATTCATAAAAGGAACTTTTTTTTAGAACTTATTTTTAGAGCTTATTTATTCTTCACACAACTATTGCCTTTCATGTTTTGCAATGTCAAATACAGTATCTATTTCGTTTAAAATTCTTCTTTTGAATATCTTTGAGTTTTTTCATATTCTCCTATTAGTTTAATAATACGAGCAACGACTGCCTGCTCACTTAGTACAGGAAAACTCCTCTTTTCCCACAGATTAACTAAATTTTCAGGAATAATTTTAACTTTTTTTTGATTTTGCATTATCAAGTAGTGTATGATAAAGCCATAGAACATCTTTATTCAAAGGTAACCTAACGTAACCTTGAAATTTTTATTTCAGCAAATTTCTTTTATGTCTTCTTGTCGTACTTGGCAAATTTTTCGTCCAAATTTTAGCATTCTTTTTGACTGTATCGCTCGAGTTAAAATAAGCCATTATATGTATTAGACTAAACTATTGAATAAGTAGACTATAAATATACTATTTATTATAGGTGTTAATCTGAAAAACATGATAAAACCATGAAAACCTTTAATTTGTAGAAAAAATTAAATAGGAAAGAAAATTTAAATATTACAGCATGAATGCTTTTAAGTTTATTCATTCATTTTATCCAATGTTAGATAGTAACTTCTATAGTTATTATATATACCACAATCATCACAATGTTAGCATGTTTAAACTCTTTGTACATATTACATGACCAAAGTTTCATCACTCCTAAAATTCAATATATTACAACCAAATTTTGGTACTCAAACTATCCAACGTAAGGCTCCCATTCACCTCTCAAAATAGCAAATTCAACTAATTTTAATTTATGTACGCTGAATCATCTTGACGATAGTATGTATGTCTTGACTCAAACACTCACATGAGTTGCCACATTTCCTTTTTCTTATCATCTTCCAACCATAGAATCAGAGAAAGGGCAAAGACTATAAAAGATCAAAAAAAATCTATCAGTTAGAAATAAATTTGTATACGTTGGAATGTGAACTGCATCAATATGAAATTTGCCCAATTAAAGCAGAAAAATTAACATATTATTCTATATTGCTCGCTGCACAAAGATTATACCAATACAACAACTGAGGAAATAAAGCATGTTCACAACCCTAAACCACCTGTATATTAATTGGTTTTAAAATCAGGGTTCGCAAGGTGCCCAAATTCCAACCCCTGCATCGCCCATAAAGTTCTCAAGGAAACCCGTCTCGATTCATATCACTGAGTAAGACAGGCGGTCAACTATAATCAGCATCCCGACAAAAGAGCCAGGCACATCAGTAAACAAAAAAAACATATAAAAGTATCCTTCTAAATAATCATGTTTATTAATCAGGAGACATTTTTACCCCTGAATTAAAAATAAAAGTAAAAAATAATAAAGATTTTTAAAAAATGTAAATGTTAAAAAATGTTGGAAAATAATATCTTAAGAATACGAAAGAGCATGGATATCGGAGGAATCGGGCAAAGTTGACCAAATGTATAATTTTTTTCTATTCATACGATTAGGATCAAATATACCAGATGAGCATCGACCAAGTCGCAGTTTCTCGCCTACCGGGGGACGACGGGGGAACTTCGTCCCCCTCTGTCCCTCCGTCGCTCGAACCCCCGGAGGAACATCGGAAAAAACTATACAAAAGAAAAAAATAACCATTTTCTCCAAAGCGTTAAAAATAAAATGATATTTGGCACTTTTCACTCTTGGAAATTAATGCAGATTCAGGTCAATCACAGCAATACACTTGCCAGGCTAAGATTTATAACTAAATTTAGTTATTAATAAAATATTAGAAAAAAAATATATCTAATTTATTTTTTTTTTAATTTTGTCGATTTGAAATTACTTGTTGAAATCAAAAATGTAATTTATTTTCCTGTAATGTATAGTTTTCTAGTTACATGCCTTGCCTCTTCGGGGATCTGGCCATATCATATTATAATATATATATATATATAATATAATATAACTATATATAATATATATAGTAATACTATATATAATATATATATATATATTATATAATATAATATACCGATTATATATATATATATATAATAATATACTATATATATTATAATAATATTATATATAAATATATATTATATATATATATATATATATATATATATATAATATAATAATATAGATATATATTATTCACCCGAATATCAATAATATCTTAACTGCTCTCTTCCAGACACATCCATCCAATTAATATCAACTATTTTAATAAAAAGATATATTAATCATAATTTTAAGTATTCATTAGTAGTTCGCAAGATGACATCAGAGGAGATTTTTTATCCAATATGATTTACGTTATCATTTTTAAAATGTTTGGTATATCACTTATTATGATAGATACGGTTTAGAACTAGCAAATTACAAACTATCATAAACTTTTGCTATCGTTTTTTTATGATTATATACAACAGTGGAAAATTAATACTTGTTTCTGTCAATTACTCAAGAAGCTTTTAATAGAATGGAAAATTAAATTCTTTTTCCTGCGTTCTATTAGGTCTCCTATTGCTAACACATGAAATGCCAAAAACACAATTGATTCGATCTCTCCATGTTCAAGATATTTGTTACCCTACTTGACCTACGCGTCGATACTATAAATATGGATTCACAGAGGACAAAAAGCTTTGGGAGTCACCGTGTTAAAAAAATGAAAAAAGAAATTACTCAACATTGAAATAAAAGAATCTTTAATTAAAAAAAAAAGTTTATTTGTCGTATTCCTTTTATATATAATAAAATATAATATCACAACTATATATATATTATATATATATATATATAATAATTTATATATATATATATAATACTATATATATATATAATAATATATATATATATATAATATACTATATATATATATAACTACTCACACTAATATAACTCACACATCTCCCCATACAATACAATGTATGTCTTCTACGGACCGTACAACTATATAGAATTATTTTAATTAAGATAATAAATATATTTAATAAGTATATGATACTAAACAATGAATTAAGAAGTAACTCAAATCTCAAAGTCAACAACCATATTTTAAATAATTTTAAAAAATCACATTTATATCCAAATAATTCTTTTTCAAAAAATGAAATATCTTCGGATAAATTACTTATATATTTACTTACATGTTTTATGTACACTTTTATTAATTAAGGAATACCATGAGGGTGACAATACATGATCCGTGAATCACTTGAGATTCGTCGTTCGACCATTGGAATTGTTGGACGTGCTAATTTCTTCTTTGTGATTATTTTTTAAAAAAGCTAAAAAAAACTTTTTTTTTTAAATAGTTAGATTCATAATCAGAGTGAGAACATACATACGTAATTAGCTTTAAACACACACCATTATATATATATTATATATATATATATATATATATATAATATATTATATTATAATATATATATATACATCACTAAATATATATGATATATATTACATACATACTCTACCAACCCTATCAACTACTACCCTACTTAACCAAATACCAACACACATATAAAACACTAATACCTACAACTAACCAATAAACCAACCTTCTTTCAAGATATAGTATATATATATCATAGTATATATATATATATATATCATATATACCTATATATAATATATATATATAATATATATATATATATATAATATATATATATATATAGATGGAGAATTATAGGCACCGTATTGCCGGGAGCGCGCGGTCTGTTATGCATTCACGACATCATGTACACCACCCTATGGTATTCGTTAATTAAAAGTAAAACTTGTACATTAAAAAACTGAAGTAAAAATATATGTAATTATCCGAAAATTTCAGTTTTGAAAAAATATTTAATATAAATGTATTTTAAGCTTATTTAAACTAGTTCTAGACTTTATGATTCATTCCGTTACCAGCCTAAATATACTAGAAAATATACTAGAAAATATACTAAATACAAAAGAAGAATCAATCTAAACTAATTTTTTAATTTTCCCTTACATCATAACAGTCATATATATATATATTATATATATACTATATCAAACTATATTATACTATTACATAATATACCTAATCAATATAAACTAAAATATAAACTAATATAATATAATATACATACTATACTATATTTATATAACATAATATAATATACTATATATCCTATACATATAATACTATATATAGACTGTAAGAACGGTGCATGGCTGAAAGGAGACGAAGTTGTTATGACTGCCAGTAAAAAGGAATTTGCACAGCCGACGGTAGTGGAAGCTTCAAAATACAAACATATCAGATTGTCCACAAGTATCCAACAGTATCCGATGTGCTACTAAGGCAAATGATGACTTGTTTTATTTCTAATTTAATTTAATTAGCTTTTGATGAATTCCTTATCTATACAGGTGTAACATTTTCAGCGTAATCATTTATAATAGATCGAAGGAATCAATGTTAGTCATATAAAATATTATATATATATATATTATATATATATAATATATATAATATTATATATATATATTAATATATATATATATATATATATCTATATATATATATATAATATATATATATAACAAGACCGCGCGTACTAGCATTTGTGCCGCCCGGGGCAGTCGTCGAATTTACCACCCTCCCGTAGAAATTACAACTTCAAGACTTCAAAAAAAAAAAATTGAATATCATCAGCACAAATAGAAATACAGGATAAAATATAAAGAAAGATTGCACTTACATCAATTTATTTTTCTATTGCAGAAGAAAACAGCAATAGCAACATAATGCAAGAATTCTAAAATTTAATTTTTCTGGCCTTTCTCTCCGCAAAATCTTTAATCACAACATCAAAATCTATTTCTTCGGCAAGATTACGCTCAATAGAAAGTATTGCTAAAGCAGTTACCTTGTTTGACTTATTGCTGCCCTAAGATAGTTCTTAATTAGCTTTAGTTTTGAGAACGACCGTTCGCAACTCGCAACACTAATGGCACGAGTCAAAAACACACGTAGCAATATGACTATATTTGGTAATGAGTCGCCAACATTAAAGTTTTGAGTAAACTGCAGAATTTACAAAGAACCTTCCATTTCCTTATCTCCAGAAGCCGCCACAAAATGTTGCAGTCGTTTCCTCTCAACGAAGAACTCTTCTTTCTTTATATCCTCATCAACATCATTTAACTGGCAATCATAATCACTATTTAACAAGTTTGAAGGTATAAGGAAGTCGTATTTCGCTGACAAACCATGAACTTATTCAAATCTAGAGGATATTTCCTCAATCAGCCTGTCTAGAACAGACAACATTTCTCTTCTTAGTTCAGCTTCGTACCCTAGTGCTGCATCGCTAGATCCTTCACCATCCATTCGTTTGTGCTTGCGAATTCTACGCTCCATGCTTACTCCCAGTTCAGAACAAGTTCCTTTGGAATACGCCATTGCATCGTCCACAGTCTTGTCCCGATTTTGGAGAAGAGCAACTCTTAAAGCAAGGAGTTTAAGAGCATATTGTTGTAAATCCAGTCCTTTCGTTTGGAGATATTTTTGAGCATCATTAAGTTCCGGGAGGATAGCTTTCCAAAACCAAAAGAAAGACAAGAAAGAAAATGATAGCATTGCATGAAGAATCAACCCTGCATCTGACCTGGTAGCTGCGTTTTCTGTATCTTCCGTAAGCCGTTCCAGAGCACCGACGATTTCCGAGAATTTTTTCTGTACAACAATTCACAGCATCTGCTCTCACTACTCCACTTGTTCCACAACACGTTTGATAGCGTTTCACCAGTATGTCGCAAATCAAAAGTATCCCATCAGAGCTCAGGCCAAAAAGAACGAAACATAAACTTGGTCCAGGTTCCAAAAAAAAAAAGGTAACTGAATCAACAGCCAATGAAGCTGCATGCACATCTTCCAAATTCAACAACATTTCGGTTGACTTCCCTGATGCGCGCCTGAACACCAGATAGATGACCTGCCATCACGGCCGCATTATCAAATGCTTGTTCACGACAGTCTTGAATCTAAACGCCGTCCTTTTCTAACTGCTCCAAAATTGTTGCTGCAATTTGCTCAGCATTTTTGCCTCCCGTCTCAATAAAGCGAAGAAATTATTCTTCTACTTCGACTTCCTTCCCCTTCATTTTGACATAACGTAAGACCTGGCTCATTTGGTCCTTGTGAGAAATGTCGGGAGTACTATCGAAGATAATGCAATAGTATTTACTCTGTTTCACTTGCTCGATGATTTTCTTACTGACTTGATCTCCCAAATGGCCACAAATTCATTCTAAAGTGTTGGTGAAAGATAGGACGGTGTGAACTTTTTAGCAAGTTTCACTCTCACCAAATGTTTACGTAGTATTGGGTCAAACTACGCGATCAAATGAACCAACTCCAAAAAAAATCCCTTTTTTTTCAACATCATCAGTTTGAACATCTCGATGGCCTCGTAAAGCTAGGTTTTGTTTAGCGAGAAACCGAATGATGTCCAGGAATCTGGTTAAGATTTGCCCCCACTTTTTTGCTTGTTCTCACCTATCTCTTGTTCTTCCCTGTCGACTAGTTTGCCTTGCGTAAGGCGGATCTCCAGCTCTTTCCATTGAAATAAGGCCTGGGCATGCGCAGAACTCGATTCATGTTCATGTATCTTAGGATTCAAATTCCACCAATTTTTGAAACCTTCATCTGAATCAAAACTTGAATTTCCATACCGAAAAAGTCTGCAACAAAAGCAGAACACAGCTTCCTTGAAAAGGGAATACATCATCTATGTTCTCAAGCTTTTCTCCTTATTTTGTAGAGTTCGGAAAAACCAGTTTCTTGACAACTTTCTGTTTTCCCTTTTGTTTTTGTGCCTGGCCATACGACTCCCTGAATTCAGCCAATCCATATGGGCACAGCTTAGTTGGGGATCCATTGTAGTCACAAGCATGTGCCCGAGTATTGTGACTAATCTTGAAAGGCCACAGCCCAATATCTTTCAAATCAGTTTTCTCGTCATGCTCTTCAACAGCTGAAAATATTTTGTGTCAGTTCACGTGGTTGGCTAATGGAATATTATGACAGTCAATATCAATCAAAATTCCGTGTCATGTTTAACTCTTGATCATTGATGACTAATCATTCTTGCATTTCACTATTCTTCGTTTAAAGCTTGTATAATTTAACAATAGTGTACTCTGTTTTTTGATTTTATGTGTCAGTTTCAAAGATGATTTGAAAAATGTCCGTCCAAGATCAGGGTTTGTTTAAAGCTTACCTGAGTCAGCCTACTACAGTGAGTCAGACAGGACGAGCTGTTAATATTCATGAATAATAGAACGAGGTAATGAGTAACTAAAGCTCGTTTAGCTTTTGCACAAAGAGTAGAATAGCTTATAACGAATTAACATTTTTTGAGTAACGGAAGTAACGAGCCAACGCAGTTTTTATTTTTCAGTAATCGACGCCCAACACTGGTGAATATCATATAATCATAATACTTATATTATAGTAGTTTATAGTTATATTATATATATATATATATATATATATAGTATTATATAACATATATATAATATATATATATATTATATTAAATATATATATTATTATATATTAATAATAATAATAATAATAATAAATAATTAATAATAATAAATAATAATTCTAATAATAATAATAATTAATAATAATATATATGGAACTCGGGGTAAGACGGGGTAAGATGGGAAATCGCTGTCTGCAAAAAACTGTTGCAGCTACATGCTTAAACATTATTGCAATAGATAGAGGTCTATGCAACACCGTGATATTACGTGAACCAAACTTTTGATTGGAATCGTATGCGTCTCAGATATAGAGCAAGGCCTTCGAACCAAAAGCAACAAAGTCTAACGTTAATTTTTACACACAAGTTTTTTTTCTTATCAACGCAAATTTTCTTTCAAGCAAATCTATCTTAACAAATGCATCATAAAAACAATATCATGATTATATTATAATAGTAGATCAGTAATTTGTTTAATTAAATATATGTTAATGTTAATTCAGTTAATTTTTAAAATTAGGCCCATTTCACATATACCATTTGTACTGAGCGGGGCAACATGGAGATGTCCCCTTTTTACCCCAACAACTTTCACTAGCAAATTTTGTTGGATGCATATTATTCTTAAAACAGATTGTGGTGATCTCTTTCAGTTTACACCGGTTTCTTTCAGGTAATGGAGGTAACCAAATCAGTTCACCAACTCCGGTGTAACTTTTGCTATGTTTTCAGGCCATTGTGCCCACCGGAGGAGATATAGGGAAAAAAATAAGAAAAGAGAATACTAGGTGAATGGTCCAAAAGAAAGTGTTGAATTAAACTCTTTACAGGGGCGTTTAGAACGAATAGTGTTAAAAAAAAGTGAAGGTTATATTTTATGACAGTGATTACGAAGTTTTATGGAAGGGAAATAAAAGAGAAAATAAAATCTTAATTAACTAAAGAAATAAAAGAAAAGGAAAACAGAGAGATCAAAAATCGAAGACAAGTACAATTTTCAAAAGAAAATCATCTTATATATGAATGTTCTTTCATTACGACACGTAACTACAGATAAGAAAATAGGGATTGGCTTGAGTTTGATAGAACCAAGAAAAAGTTCTGTCTTACTACAAGCAGTTAACTGAAAGTTGGCTAGATCATCGGATGGAAGCAATGTAAGTCAGCATTGCAGTATGTGCACAAATTTGCCCCCCCTATTTTAAGAACAGGACACTAGTATACTGGAAGGAGAGGCCAAGCTTGATCAGCAAGGATCAATCGTGCTTTCCTTGAGAGGTAAGAGCTATAGCGGAAGGCTGAAGGATTTTGGAATTTTTTCTGTAGAAAAACGATTTCTTAGAGGGGACAATGATACAAGTCTACACAAATATTTGCATCCCTCAATAATTGTGAGCCAATAAAATTTTTTATTAGTAGATCATGGCAATGGATACCAGGGGGACAATTATATAAATGCTGAAATTTCTGAGACATTTTGTATCATACATGATTATCATTTTTTTGACATGATTTTCCTCAGCATTCTAAAGAGGATTGAACTAGATATAGATGACATGACTTATTATATAGTATTATTATGACTAAGTTAATCATTGGCAGGATTTTAGTTGTTATTAAGGTCAACGTGCCATTCTAGAAAATGTATGTTTCGATGTAACGATTAGGTTAAGACGGGGTTGAAAATATTCAAGGAATCCTATAGGTTTATGTCCAATAATTTCGCCTTTAAATCTGTGCTTTAGGAAAAATGCCAAAAGGTCACTACTACAACTAAAAAAGAAGGGTGTCAGCTAAGGAAAGTGATAACTTTTACTTCGACGCGGCTTACAAAAACGAGTAATTGAGATTGAAAAAGGGATGGCTGAGCATGTTCTCCAAATTCCAATTCTGATTCGTTGAATACTGTGTCGCAAGGAAATACCAAATGAAGGCTTGTAGAGGATTACGACAAAAATGAAGAGAAATGGCTTGCTATATATATATATATATAAATAATTATATATATATATTAATATATATATATATAATTATAATATTATATAATATATTATACTATATATAATAAATATATATATATAACTTAATATATATATATATTGCCGTTATTGCTAATAACATAAGAACGTCATATATACTTACACTTACCCTGTAGAAGATTAGAACATTTGAAATAAAGACATACAGAGAATCCACATGAGTCTATCCGAGACCTGTCCCAGTCAAGCTAATAGAACCAAACCAAACAACAGGCTCATGCAAATCAATTAGGATCTAGGGCGTGCCAATAGAGTCAAGAGTATGGAAGAAGACGTCAAGAAGTAAAAGAAATAAAAATTTATCAATCAAAAGTTCCCCAAGGATTAGAGCAATTAATAACTTTCGTATATAGTTCTAATAACTTGCAGTTTAACCTTAATAACTACCATAACTAAAAACCCGGCAATTTTGCTAATCAAAAATATACTATATAATACCCAAACCATTCAACATACCTATCCAATCCTTTCATAAAGAGTTGCAGAATGGTGTCGCACTGAACAACCTTCTGTGCCAAACCCATTCCAAAAAGAAACGACCCTATTAGTGAATGAATGCTTCTTATATTCAAGACGGCCATACCTTTTCTTCTTAATTTTTACTTGGTGCCCGCTGTCTCCCGTCCATGGTATCACTGTGCACAAGTTATAATATTGGTACACCGTATATCAAGATATGTAAATATTTTGTAGACTTGTATCATGTCCCCTCTGAGAAATCGTCATCCTACAGAAAACATTCGTAACTCCTTCAGCCTCTCCTCATAGCTCTTACTCTAATCCAGAAATCTTCCTTGTTGTTCTGTTGCACTTTCCCTAGCATATCTATGTCTTTCCTTAAAGGGGCCCAAACTTGTGCACAATGATTCTAATACTGGCATAACATAACTGTTATACAGCTTACTTAGTCTTACTCTCCTTGGTTTGTAAACACGACATTGCGATTAGCTATACATATCATCTTGATCAGCTTTATACTTTGCTTCCAAACAGTGGATTAGCCACGCAACAAGTCCTTATGTTTATAGGTTTTCCTGTCGCTTTTTAAAAGCAAATTTAGGGTTGAAATAAACATAAGGACTTGTTGCGTGATTTTTTTTTTTATATTTATGTAAACGAATCTTTCTTCGGTGCTTTATTTGTAAATTGATGGAAAATATTATGAACTATTTAAGGAGCATGCGCTAATGTAAAACCCAAATAGAAATCGATTTTTTATACCTTAATATATATATTATTATATCTATATATTATATATATATATTAATATAATATATATATCATATATAATAAATAACTACTATACATATTCAAATATATATATTATATCATATATGCCTTCATTTCCATCGATATTCCGTAAGTAATTCATTGGCTGTGTGTAATATAATTGTGAAATTGAAAGGTCAAATAGTTTGGTAGTTGATATTCTGTGAAATTTAGTAAAAACATATCATCTACTATTTCAGAAGCAAGCTACCTTATAAGCGGATTAAGAAATTTCATTTGGAAATGTAATTTGGAATGCACATGCCTAGTCTTACAATAAGGTGTTGATCACTAAACTTTTGCTTTTACATGAATACGTTCTCACTGCATGAGTTTTAATGTTTAGTAATTTCATTCAAGAGTGAACAGAAAAAACAAGCATATGTTGTTAATCCTGATCTTCCTTCTGCCAGACGCCCAGTTCGCTCATGGCCAAGAGGTACCCATACCTGAATGACCTGTTAATCTGAAATTCAGATTAACGCGCAAGCAAGACGACGATCAAGGGAGCGAGGGGGGCGGGCAACTCCATAAAACTTCTGAAAGAAAACAGACACGTCTTCCATCATATATCGCTTCACACTCAGAACTAGTACAGTCCTAAATCACTTTAGATCAAGAAGATCTGCACGGATTCTGTACTAGAGGACTTTGGGCTCTCAAGAGAGTCAGCCCAGGTACTTGGTTCAAGACTTGCTTGGAAAAATTAGTTACTGGCTCCAGGAGACAATATATGACTTAGTACACGGGTGCAGAGAGGAACGATGATTTCGAAAATTTCGCCGTTCCCACGAAAAAATACCTGATAATGTCCTTGTATAAAGTGCTAGAAAGACAGTAGCTATGGTATCGACGACTAAAGATAGAAGCGTTAGAAGAGAGTAAACTCGCCCCTCCACCTAAACCCGACACCCGAGACCTAAGAGCGCTTCTGTCCCTGTCATACTTTGAACTCGGTCGCAGATATCCGACAGTTCGTGAACAGTGTCGTCCCTACAGGTCACGCCTCGTTGTATCGGGTGCACACGCCGCCAGCGACTGTGCCGCATTGGGTTGTGCGCGGCATAGACGCCGCACACTGCGGTGCGAATATCACACACGCGATAATTACGTACGAACACAGCACATACCAAGGCAAGGAGCTCAACTACGCTCTCGCGAGCCGAATAAAGCACACACGTACCTACCGCTCAGGTCGCGGCACCACGAGTCTTGCACACTGCCAGCCTAACACAGGAATAAAGAGATACAGGCGACAGACTCCATCACTATAGAGACACCTCATCACTGTAATAACTTCCAAGTCACAGCATCTTCATCGAATGGACAAGAAGGTAAGTGGAGATATCTAAAGGTCATGGAGACGTACATTAGCCTGATTTTTAATTCAGGGAAAGAAAAATAAATTACTCTTATATGTACCGCCACCCGACTGAACAATTATAGATTCAGCTTAACATTTTAAAGATCAACAATCATACTCCCACCTCTACACCCACTTATATTAGTTCACACACTTCATGCAAGATTACGTTGCACTTAAAAGATCAAACGCAGTAAAATTCAGTATCTTCAGTACAAGATTTCACCATTTAATTCTAAACCTGTTACATTCCTTGCGATTTTAACTATCTTAATAAAATATTTTCTTTTTATTTCAGAACTTGTGTCTTTAATACACACATCTGGAAATATGCAAACGACGGGTATCACACACAGAAACAACTCCCTGCCAATATCCTCTGTTTTGGAATACAGCGCCAGACAACGCATGAACAGGCACCTACATCCCAAGCACAAGAAACAACATAGGCCCCATCTGACGCGCACCGTCTTTGATCCTCGGTCCCATACATGTCAATCAATAACTAAACCTATCGTCAACCCGTCACATAAAAAATAACCTCACATCAAACCACAACTTCCATCCTTTCAAATGGCGATCATGAGAAGTTTGTATAGGGCATTAAAGAAAGCACACGTCAAGCCATCTTCCTTTTTTTGGACCAGACAAAATTTCCACAAGGTAGTAAAGCCAAATTAACACTCACGCTGGAAATATTATGATGTCACTATAAACCATTAAGGATGCTGATGCACAAGGCGGCTGGATCGCTGAAGTGCCATGAGAATGAGACCCACGAGGCCGAAAACATCTGCATGTGGCAACATCTTCCTTAACCAGCCTTCGTCTCGTTAATACAACTGATTAAAAATCCTTCTACAACACAAAACTTGTTGAAATCAGGAGTGATGAATGCTCAATTAAAACTCACACTTTGAAGATCCCATCTTATAGCCCTCCTCCAGAACCAAACTCTGGAGCTCATACAGTGAAGAACGGGGGAAAGAGTTCCACTCAGCGAATGGTGCATGACAGAAATATATCATCGGCTAGATGGACATAAACAATGCTAGCATACTTACTTGTGGCGCTGAAGAAAAGGAGTTCACAGAACAAAATACAAAAGAAAATCTATAAAAAACTTTTTTCTTTTGAAAAATGCTCAAATTTGATATATTTCTATTTGTAATTGTAATTATTGCATATTTATTATCAGGAATTACATCAAAATCATAATAATTGCATCAGGGGTTCTGTTTCACGAATTTTATTAAATATTTAACCTGAAATTGAAATAAAGGAACAGTATATAACATACTGTTATTTAAAAAACAGGTCATAGTTTAAAAAAATTGACCTGATTCGCAAAAACAATAGCAGATTCGAATTCCAGCGCATTCGAAATACAATAGCGAATCTGGTTAAGGAACTCTTTGACAGCAAAAAAAATTATTTTCAAACCGCAGGCCTGTGTTAATATGTAGATATCATGTTTTTTTATATCATACCTAGTTTGAGAATGTTATATTTATATAGCTATTGCATCGCCGTTTTTGGAAGTCAAAATTTGAGCTTTTCAACAAGCCAAACAGAAAAACATAGTGGTGTAAAGTTTTGTATTTAAGCAAAGTAAACCTTTCTTAGTGCTTGTATTTTATATTGGTAGGAAAAATTATTTAAAATTTGGCAATCAATCAAATGCATACTTAGAATTTTTTAAGTTCTCAAACCAATTGATCTGCTTTTCGATTATTATCAATCTTTTTCTAATTGACTATATCGTTAAAAACCGTTCTATTTTTGGTGTGTATCTGACCCCTGTGATGTGCATGAAATTTTCTTCCCTATTTAAATATAATTCTAAAATAATTATATATATATTTCGCAGTTTTTTTGTTTTTCTTTGAGTGTTAAAGAATTATAAACTCTAATTCAAAAATAAGTCCAAGTTACTTTGCTTGCATTTTATTTTATGTGAAGACCAAATTGATGTGATAAACCTATTGTACATAAGTTAACCCGACAAAATAAAACGAAGAAAAGCTCTTAATCATAGGAACTCATTGGAAATTTAATAATTCAATTAATTAATTAATTAATTATTAATTTAATTAATTTTATGTATTATTAATCTATTATTATTATTATTTATTTTTATTATATATTGTATATTGATTTATTTATTTATTTATTCTAGTCTGGGATACACGAAATCCCTATATATATATATAATATTATATATATTAATATATATATAATATATATATATATATATATATATTATATATATTATGATAATATATATAATAATAATTATATATATAATATACTATAAGATATTAATAACCATTATCTTCTTTTAGACGACGATTCTTTAAGAAGGAAAATTGGTGGTCAGTGTATGCTCCATTGCAACCAGTTACCGACTAAGTGTTCCTGCTCAAAAGCACCAATCTGCATAACGGATCCGAATGACCCAGAGAATAGTATTCATTCGTGAAGAACAACACCACCCAAACCACTTCCTCACTCATTGAAACTCAGCGTCCAGCAGATTTA
>JABUQX010068074.1:0-12500 GCA_015478945.1 Trachelipus rathkii | reverse complement strand
TAGTGAAAAAACCTTAGCGTGATAGGGGGAATGGATGTTATTTGTCGAATTCAGCACACCAAATACATGGAAATTAAGACAAGATCTGCATAGAAAAAAAAATTTTTCATTGCAGGCCTGTGTAATTAATTCTTTCTCTAATTCTTCTATGAGCACATAAATTTAAATTTATATTTTAATGTTGTATTGCTCGGCAGCCCCAACGTGAATAAAAATCGCTTGTTAATTACGATCTTGTGATAACTCAGGCCACCTGCCTTTCTATGAGGTTTAAATTGGCAAACGGTGCGCACGCACGAAATGTCACTCACGCGCCACACACACCTATCTAAGGCAGACCTTACAGCACACACAAATATTTGCACGCTCGCACCACTCGAAACACCGCACGACTCCTCTCAGCGAGCACACAACCACCAGCCTCATAAAAACTACTGACTATTAATCATCCGTATACATCACAATCATACTCCCATATTCTCTCACACATATACTTTAAAAAAAAAATGGCGAAGCGACATCAAAAAACTGATGACTATTCATTCTAAATTCCGCCCTTATCATCTCAAACAATGTCAGGGTCCTGACACCAACATATGACGCTCAGATCATGGACAAACCTCTTTCAAATCCACAGACGACTAAATGCGAAAGACCTCACATCTCCTTAAAATACCTCATACCAGTAATCAAAGTATGACTAACTCTCATACTATAAAAAAAACCTCATACAATTATATAACATAGCACACGAACACACAATAACCTCTAACCGCAAACAAAACGACAAACAACGCGAAACACTCACCAACACAATCAACACTGAAGCACAAATACAGATCACTCGCTATCCATCTAAAACTCTCAGCACTCTTCCAAGCTAACAGACCTCTCTCGCTCATACTTAAGATCACAAGTGCGCTCACACTCGCACGTTGCACACTATATAATACCGGTTGCAATACTCATCAAAACGACGCCGCTTGGCCCACGCACTCAATCAGATATTTTCAACTGCAACACTCAACAGTCGGAACGTAATCTCAACTCCAATGTAGTTGCACCAGAGCACAACATATCACAGTATAGCACCACACTCACACTCTCCTCCATCGCTCTGCAGACACCTCCACGCTCTCTCACACTACATGCATAATCTCCACATAAAGCATCTCATAATGAGCTCGCAAATCACACAATTGACACTACATGATGCCACTTCACACACACACATTACGATCACAAGCTTACTACAATAGAACCCAGCAGATGCCCACGCAACGCTACATACACGAAGAACAGAGGAGAAACACATGATACTCTCAAGGAGCAATCCCAAACCACACAGCCTCACGCGCATACCACTCATACCAACTACACTCAATACTCTTAACAATAGAACACGACACACAATTGTACCATCACTCACCTCGCACAATCACATACAAATAACACACCTATCTCGACGGTAGGTCCAAAACTTAAACCACAACAGATACATAATATACGGTAACTCTCCACTAATACCATAACATAACCTCCATATAATCACCACCCACCAAAACCCACTAACTACACCTGTAACTAAACACACCCGCCTAATCAAGAGTCAATACTATAACCACCCCTAAACACCGTCTCATCATCCCCGACTTCAAACCTCATATATATATATCATATATACTATATATAAATCTATTCACGTAGATCGGACTGCGCACTCGTCAAAATCAACGCTCTCGCATGAACGCGATCACACGCACATAAAGAGGATATGAGGACTCGCACTAGACAGCACTACACCAACCAGTACAACTCAGAGCACTCGCACCCCTCGCGGATGATTACTACTATATTGCACACGCTTGAAATTACTCACTCCCTCACTCCACACTCAGCTCGAACTCACCACTTACAGACACAACACCACCAACCACACCACGACCCGTACTACTTAACTACACTTAATCACCCTCACCCCAAAACACCTAGCACACATACTCACCATACCACCTACCTAACAAAACTCAACCACCCTAATCACTCAATACAACGCACCAAGTCACAAAGTAATATATATATAATATATATATAATATAATATATAATAGTTTATATTATATACAGACAAAGACGAAACACACTAACTACACTCACACTCACTCCATAAAATATCATAATACACTTTACTCACCTCACTACACTCACTCACAAATCACGTATGCCCTCTTCACTCATACACTCACCCTCCACCTCTCAATCATCCTACCTAACCTACAACACATCACCACGAGTATATATATAACTATAAACCGCAACATAAGCCGCAGATACACTAACACACACACAACAAGCCAACCACACAACTACTCACACTCACTCACGAACCCCCCATATACATAATCATACACAAATCACCAATAAATACTCCACCCCTATGACATATATGACTACGCAATACATGGCTCATCAAAACACTCACTCACTCTCTCATCGCTCATTACAATAGGACTGACACAATATTAACACAACACGCAATGGTGGCTCGCTCATCGCACGTGAAATCATACGACTCATCTAACTCTAACCTACCTCATAACATCTTAATGATTTTTTATCGGAATTAAAAAATTACTCTGGCTAACATGAAACTGTCCACAATCAACTTATCACAACGCCAACATACTCCTCCTACTACGCGACGCTCTCCGTCCGGCGAAACTACACATATTTTAAGTCTCCACAATCAAACTCTCATGATCACTCTCTCCCTATGTCAATATACCACGCAGATAAAATTCACTGTTGATGTAGAACACCACTTCAAATATATCTCGGATCTTCTGAGATACGATACTCACTGCACACGCGCTCTCAAACTGTTAAACACCACTAGTGTCTTTAAAACTCTACTTTTTAAGATCCCAACAAATCTTTATTCCGCCCCCCCCCCCCCCCCCCCCCCCCCCCCCTTCCCCAACCCCCCCCCCCCCCCCCCCCAACAACCCCCCCCCACTATCCAAATATAAATCACAAACTCTCACATTAAACTCACTTATATACAATCTCTCTCGGACTAACTCCTCCATCACGCAACATAGAACTCTCTCAGATACACCCAATAATACTCACATCTCTCTCGCAACAGACAATGCAGTTCCGCATCTATATCATACACTAACCCAATTTTCAGAGAAACACCACTATTTACTTTCCAGAAATTTTAAAGACAAATATCAAGCTAACACTACGTCACCAAGCTCACTAAAACGATATTCTGACTAACTAGCAGGCTATTCTGGGAGAATGAGAGTACGAAATATCAGTCACGCTCACACACCACTGACAGTAAGCTCATATCTCACAACAAACAGAACACATTCCACAGCCTCTCACACAGCCTCATCACACTCAACTACTCCTAACTATTCTTCTCAGCACAGATACACTTCACAAACAACACACATCTAAGGGACACTCATGTTAAGATCCACAATTGACCACTACAACTCACCATTCCAATTAACCTATATACTCGCCTACAACATCAGTTAATACTACCCATATCTACATTGCACGAGATAGAACACTCCGCGACACACACTAACCAAAACACCACAATCTAGAATAGCACGCACAATACGACACACAACAATCCCACAACGTCATCTCTGAGAAAGGTATTTCATAGAAACTCCTCACACTCTCTCACTCTCACATACCCGCCACACATAATCGCCCTCATGGCGACTCATGTCGATTCAGGCGAACACCAAACCATTCCGTCACACCAACTCACCAACTCGCGCAATTCGGCAACCTTTGGATGATCGGCATCTGAGGAGTCTCATGGCGCATCGGATTGAAAATCCTATACTATATTCCAACCATTCTCAAAAGACTCATAAAACTTGAAAATCAAAATAATATCAACAGACAGCTCTCTCTAAAACTAACTGACTGGAGAATACTTCAGTTCATATATCACCACAGCACAACTCTTATAACTAACAAAACAACAATTTTGAAACTACATCACGAACTATCACATATCATGTAATGAATATCCTATCTATAATCTTGAAAACTTCTAATAATGTCGGTAACCACGTGATGAAAAATCAATTTACATAACTATCTCATTGAGTTTAAATTCTTATCATTATATTTAAGCGCTTGCAAACACATGCCAGAGAAACGAGCATCATCTTAACCCGACACTCAGTTCGGCCTAACAAACAACCTCATATTTAAATCGTAATTACAACTTCGTTTTGTAACACTCGCTATTATATATATATATATATACCTATACTCACATACTCACTCTAATCACCACTACGTCACTAAAAAACCAACACTAGAACTTAAATATTATTATATACATTATATATATATATAATATATAATATATATTAGTGATGGACATGACATGACATATTATATATTATATAGCACCCCATAATACCACTATATCGGGAGATCCTGTTATTAAACTGGAAGGCTATTCACGCACACAGTCATAACAACACTATAAAAATAACATATTACACCAATCCACACTATACAACACACCTACCACAACGGTACCCCAACATACAACCAACCTATAAACCAAATACAAATAACCATAACAATACCAACTCACTAACATAACACCAACACAATAATCATACCCACAATCACTACACCCAACACTAAAACCCCGCACCTCACCTACAATAAACGACACACCTCACTCAACTATCAACCCAAACTATATATCACATCATCACATCCACTCATTACTCCTTCTATAATTCACTCTACATATATAGCACGCAATACACGAACATATTCTCACACACCAATACACAACACTCACTCCATCCACCCATCAACTCCCTAGCATAAAGATTCCACAATACACTCATATCTCACTCTTTATGCACATTTAAACCAAATCAAAACAATGTAAAACACAAAACCTACACTCACTCACTCACTCACACAAAACAGGCTCGCGATGCTCGCTCCGTTCACACGCTTCGGGATGAAGGAATAAGGCATCGCAGACTCAGCTCACATTACAGAACATCGCAGCACTCGCGAAAAATCAACTCGCACTCGAGATCCAGACTCACTAACACACACCTATACCTCACTATCACAACTATCACTCTCCACAATACAGCCACCGTACAACTATAATAATACTACTACCAATACACAAACTCACACAACTAAACTCACAAGCAATATCAAACTAAGGTAATACACCATATACATAATATAACTCACCAATATAATATATAATAAGACCACTATAAAAACTCCAATGACCTGAACCACACATCACTTCCGCCATACCTCAACATACCCACACATCCCTCATCAACACGGCTATATATATATATATATCAAAGCAAACAGACAAGCACCAAATGCCACCATAACTATAACTAGACACCAAACTGAACACCGAACAGCACCCTCCACACACTAAGTATACATCCTACACCTCACGAGTAGACTACTACCGCCCCTATAATATGATATATTATATATTATATATATATATATATATATAATATATATATATATATATATACAGTTATATATATATATATAATATACTATATATATATATAATATATAAATATATATATATATATTATAGTATATATATATAAATAATATATATATATATAATATTACAGATATATATATATATATACGTATATTATATATATTATTATATAATATAATATATATATATAATATTATATATTATAATATATATTATATATATATATATATATATATATATAATATATATATACTATAAGTAATGTAAACTATTGTGTTATAGGGCTAGGGGAAAAACTATTAAACTTGTCCGCCAACTCAAAACAATATATATATATATATAATATTATAATAATAATTATATATATATATATATATATATAATATTATAATATATTACTATATACTATATATTGGCCAGCCTCTAGGAGAGCCACAATCCATATCTCAAAAACTACAAATTAGCTACAAGGAAAAGGAATTCCATTGTTGAAATCCTGGCAAAATTTACCGACGGAAACTGTATAAAAAAAACAAAATCTCGGAAACTACAATAGCTACAGAGGATTAAGGAATACATTTTTTGGAATCCTTTGTAAAATTTTAGTTAGGGAAAAGTAAAAAAAAAAAAATTAACAAAAATTGGCTATTTTTTTTTGGGGGAGGGGGACATATGTATATATATATAATATATATATAATATATATATATATATAATATATATATATATATAATATTAACTATATATATATATATAATTATATAATATATTATTTTTTTAAAGTATTACACGGCAATGAGGGGCTCGAGCCGACGCGGAGAACACAGGGGGGACGTATTCCATACCCCGTAGGGAGAGGGGCGGAGGAACCCCGCGAAACCCAAATACCAAAAGAAGCGGGGTTCCGGGAGACCCTCCCTGTAAGGGGGGGGGTAATTAGTTCCTACCCACGATAGTTCCCCGGAAGGCCGAGAGACCCCCGGACTCTGCCATCGGTGCCAGGTTATACCCTTGGTATTTTTAGTTAAAAAAAATTTAAACAGAAAGAAATTTTTACTTTAACGAGTAACCAAAAAGGTCTCTAAATAGGCTTCTAATCATATTACTATAATATAACAGACGTAATTTTTTTTTTTTTACATTTTCACTTTGTGTTTATTTACCAGTATTCCAAAAAATGTATTCCTTTTCCCGGTAGTTGTATTGTAGTTTTTTGAGATATGGATTGTGTCTTTTCTATATCACCTATAATATATATAATATATATAATATATTATATTATATATATATATATATTATATAATATATATATATTTTATATATAATATATTATAATAAATATATATATATATATATATAATATATATATTATATATAATAAAATATATCGTGGCGTAGCTAGATTGTGTTCACATGGGTAGGCCAAGTATATATATATATATATATATAATATATATTATATATTGATATACTATATATAGATAGTTTTTATACTATATATATATATATATATAATAATTTCTTGTTTACCAAGAAAATTCACAAGTCTATTAGACATTTCATAATCTGCGATTTTCGTTCATATTCTTTCGTTATGTATTTTAAGTAAGCGTTTTTATTGAGACTGTCTCACCTATTAAGCCTCGATCAAAAGTTGTTTATTTCTAAGTTTTTTTTTTAGGAAATAATCAAACACTAACTTGCCACATTTCCATTCTAATCATTAATAACTCAAAAAGGAATAATTAATATATAAATAATTAAATTGCCAGCGAACATGGATTTCAAAGAAAATTTAAAAAAAAAACCTATTTTATGGCAACATCGGAGAGTACGACGAGCGCGAGAGGCGCCTGCCCTCCCTTTATAGTATTGAAAGCATAGGATATATTTTAATTTCAGCTACGCCGATGTGCCTAGGAAAGTTAAGCAGTGGATAGAGAGGCAAGCATAGAATACCTCATTTTTGCGTTTATATTTCTTTAAGATTTTGTAGATTAATTTCCTTATGGTTTATATATATATATTAACATTTTTTATATATTTTTTAATTTGTTTTTCTTTAATTGATTAATTTGTATCTTAAAATAAGATCGGCAATGCCTACCCAGGCCTATCCCTTATCTACGCCCACTGATATATATAATATTATATATATATATATATATATAATATATATATATATATAATATATTAGTATATATGATATATATAGATATACTATATATATATATATATATATATATATTATACTATATATATATATATATATATATAACTGATACCTAAACCACAATATTATAAAACCTAATCATACTAACCCAACATTACAACTCTTAGCAAGTCTGCTGTCCTTCACACTCATACGATGTATGCTCTAATTCTGGATATTTCTCTGCTAATTAACTGAGTCTTCAGAATCTCTGCTATACAGGATTTCAGCATAATACTAGATCTAATCACTCACAATCACAAGCCCATATTTTACTATATACTCTAAATCTTCTACTCATTATCTTAACAACTACGTATACAACTAGATCATGAGCCACACCACACTCAAACACATACACACCGATATATCAGTAAATTATTTCCTACATAAGCACCAAAATCTCAAAACCTTTTGTCCTGTCCAACATGCTCAATCCCACATCGGGAACTCTCTCTAGAGAAATCCCGAAATTAACACCATAGAATCAAACAATAGTACGAAGTGTCCTTAGACACCAAGCAATCTACCTTATTTAGCATATAGCCAACATCAAGATATAATTCCATCCAAACTTTCTGAGAATACACAATGCAATCCACATCTTTTACACTCAGACATGTACCTACACTTGAACTCAGCAACTCTATTTTATAATATCCAATCTAAAAACACTACATATATTCACTAAAAGCTTACCCAACTCTACACATCCCACGATACTATGAGCAATTAACATTCCCATACACAGCAGTGACGGACACTGCCAGAACTCAGTCGAAAGCTCTGGCATCACTCTGATCTTTGAAGATCGACAACCCAATCCACCACAATCAACGTTTACGGACCCTTCTCACGAGATAAACTATACAATACAAACCTCTCCCACTCTCCACCGCACAGATCACTACACTCAATCTCCAAAAAACATAGATAAACAACACCGCCATAACACCACCACATCCAAAACTACTAACTAACAAAACGCTCAATCTCACTCTCATATAATAAATATAGTTATAACTATCATAGTCACTCACTCATAATCACCATATCATACTAACATATCATATATATTATATATATATATAATATATATATATATCTAGTATACATTATGGCCAAACCAAAAACGAAGATTACCGTAGCCATACCAACCAATCATCCGCAAAACACCTAAGAATGGTACAAGAAAATAACTGCAATCAAACAGTATATATGGAATCGCCGGATATGGAACAATTTGCTCATCGCAGCAAAAATTGCCAAGAACCCACGAATAAAACACACGCACTTTTAAATCCATCATTTATTTAATTTTTTCTCTCCACATAACACATATCATCCCAAACACTACGAAAAGATGGTACAAGAAAACAATAACCTATACATATGAAATCAGCAAGCCGACTGCTGAACTATGTGATGAAAAAAGGATTTTTCTATTTAACCATATCAAGCACTAATAATACTTCATGGAATTTTACAGCATATGAATTTTTTAGGGGGCTCGAGCCGCACGTGCGGACAAGCAAAGCGCACTTTCCGCCCACACACCGTCTAATCCCCAGAGGAGCCGCAGAGACCCCGACATCATGACAATCTTTGCAACATCTACCATCGCGCAAGACTCTCTCATCTTACGCTCACAAAAAAAACCAAAAACAATTTTTTAACATTTTTTTTTATACAAATTTATAATACGCTGATTCTAAATATGTTATTAGCTTTCTTGTACCTATCTTAGTTTTGGAGGAGAAAATTAGAATAAGAAAAAAAAATAAATAAATTTATAAATTTTCTTTCTTCATTTTCCATCACTTCCTATATACTATTCAAACACTTTGTAGTTATTCTCTGTACTATCTTAGTTTTCGAGAGTATGGATTGCGGGTAACTTCTTTAGTTTCAACCATGTTACATCCCATTTCAAAGTATATAGTATATATAGCCTATTATATATATATATATAATTATATATATATAAGATAATATAATTATATATAGTAATATATATATATATATATATATATAAATGAATTATCCACCTACTCATAAAACAATACCAGAACTAAAAACCCTCAACACTCAGAAACAAATAAATACACAGCTCAACAACCTCACAACCTAATACATATGGATCCGATAATTGTTTATCTCTGCACAACAGCAAATACTACTAAGCTACATACTACTAGACTCGACTATATTGTTCGCACTCAACAACTCCGACTCTCACCTTTCTAAATCTCACACAGTTGAAATATATCTCGCACGCTCTTCGACTCTCATCTCAGAACACCATATCGCTCGCACAATACAACAACACACTCTCAAACTCACTATCTCACAGCACGAGGTAAGAAACTCACTTACTCACACATCATCCAAAGACTCAAACACCAGCAGCTCGCCTCACGCATACTCACAACAACTCGAATCGTACATCTAAAAAAATCCTTTATAACAATATTATAGAGTCCAGTTCACAAGAGTTAGGTCTAAGTCAGATCTACAAAACGTTGATCCAAGTATGATAGAACAAAATAAAGAATCATCATCATGACAGTACTATTTATATTAAATATTGGATTGATAAACCACCTGGATAATACGTAATTATAATAACACATAACCCACACACTATCTACAAATCCCATCCGACACGTTGAAAATTATTAACAATAATTAAATTTACTTTTGAGAGCCTAATTATCAACAGCCGTCTAACTTAATTTAATACAAAAGTAGTATGTGAATTAAAGAAATAGCATCACTGCAATTAAATAACAAAGATACTACACGAATTGAAGAAAGGTTGCTTAACCAGAGCATTATACAATCTAGCCAAAATCCATATGTAATAACACGCCCCTCTTTCAAGGAGAAAATCTTCTCAAGTTTTCTTATTATTATTAAGCTTAAGAATTCACTAATGAATTTTGCAGATTAAGTTCCTACCATCTTCGGCGTTGTTGTGATGTATTCCTACGGGAGAACCGGTACATCTCGTGTGAGAAGTATGATCCTTTCTTTCATAATCTCGCTTTCCTTTTACTTCTTCTAAATTCTTGTATTTGAGTCGTTTACTTTTAAATTGTAATTGAGTCATCGCTTCTACCCCATTACTCTTCTATGCCGATTCGCTAATTTTCTTCTCTGATACTTCATTCTTCCATCACGTACTTGCGTATCACGGCACTGACAGCGTTGCATCTCTTCTTAGTATCATCTTTTTACGTTATTTCCTTCCTCAATTCTTCCCTCAAAGCATAGGGGATACAATGAAGCCTTTGAATCCCGTCGATAACTCTGTCGTGAGCTCTATCTCATGATGCTCTACGCTACGCTAGTTGTCCTCGGTATGTCTATGTAAATAGGCTTGTGACCATTCGTTATTTGTTGTAGCGGTTCCCGCTCCTTAACGTTTAATTCTCTTCCAATTTTCATACCATAACCTTTTTCTTCAATCTCGTGGCATGTCTCTTCACTGAGTCTTTCAACTTTTCGCAATTTCCCATAACATAATTGATGACTAGAGACGTTGCTTTTTGCCCTCCGTTCCGTTCCATTCCATGTTTCGCTCACAAGATCATTTTTCTTCTCAAACTGTGTCAGTTTATCACGGACATTTCTGGACCGCTCTTCAGATCTTCTTTCAATCTCATTTTATTTCTTGATACTAGCTCCTCCTCATTATTTCCTGTATCAAATTTATTTTTCCATAATGATTATTTTCATATTTATCACCATAATCCACATGATTTGGATCATTCTTCTGATCAAAATTATTCTCTGACAATCCGCTTATGATTTCTTTATTATGAGGTCGTTCCACTCTATTATTTTATGAGTTCTCCGTATCATTATTTTCGCCATTTTGAGATGCCGCGGTGTTACCTTTTGATTCGGCTCCGCCATAACTCTGAATGCTTTTCACATATGAATCCGAATTGGTGCTGATATCTCCATGCCTAATTACTAGACCGTACGTTCGTGTTCACTATCAATGACTTCGTATTCGATAATCTCATTGAATTTTTCACATTTGTATTCGCACTCACGATTATCAGCATCAGGGATTTCATTGCCTTCGAATCTTTTTCTAGTGTTGTCGATACTCGAAATAATTTCAGTCTTCTTAGACTCTTCTTCATTATTATTCTAATCGTTTCCTACCCTAACAAAATCAGACTAGAATTCTTCTATTGATTCGGGCTTTTCACCTTCTGACGTAAAACTTTACTCACGTGGTTTAACCAATCTCTCACACACTATTTCGCTACATGAAGTTTCCATGACATTTCTGTACAATTTTCATCTGGAGATCTGGGTGGCTTCACTGCAGCTACACTTCCAGTAATTGGATCGAATATTCCATTGCACCCAACATCTCTTGGCTTAGATGCCAGGTGACCGTTAATCTTAGTCTCTTTAGACCTTCTCCCATTATTATTGCTGATACTCTCAGAAAATATAGAGTCTTAATCTTCACGATATTAGGTTATTCGCTCGAATGTCATTTTCGGTGTGACAAACTTTTCTGTTACCTCTGTCAGTCTTTCATTCGGGGATTTAGGCGCGTTCGCTTCTGCTATGTTTCCGATCACCAGGTCATAAATAGCGTTGGGGAGACATAATGCCCAGTACGGCGTATCTACTCGTACCTTCGCATACGGCACTTGCCTAACCGTATTATCTGCCAGGAGTTAATACCCTT
>JABUQX010068073.1:15000-24318 GCA_015478945.1 Trachelipus rathkii | reverse complement strand
TATTATACTACAACTCAACTAATACATACATACACCCTAATACCAACCCAAACCTACCCTAACCACATATATACTCACTCATACACTATCACCTTCCATCATTACAATACACCAATAACAAACAATATACCTTAACAATATACATATATAGCAATACACTCACGCCAAAATAATATACATACTTATAACAAATATATCATTCCCAGCTAATAAGTGATATACTTTTTGAATTTAGTGTTTTTTTTGGTGACACACTAAGACTTTATTTTGTTACCCAAAAATCATTGTATATTTTCTATTCAGCTCTTGTTTATATTCGTTTAGTCTCATATTGATATCAAAATATATATTATAATATAACTATACTAGAAAAACTTAACACAGGTAAACAACATACCATCATATACACACCCCAAAAATAACTATATATATACATACAACGATACAACTAACCTATCTCTTAAAATACTATCAATAATCAATATAATAACTATAATAATAACACCCCAACAACACCCACACCAAAAAAAACTACAACTGCAATAATAAACCATAAATAAAACAACACATATAATATATATATACTATACCCATAAAACAATTAAATAACTACATATAATACCACTAACAATAATTTATAATATAATACCTCCTACTACCACAACTACCCTAATACTACCTCATATACTAATATTATATAATAAATTACTATACACCCCAATACAAGCTCCAAAATTCTCTTACCAAGAACCACCAATGATGCATCCTATCACATCTTATTTCAACCACAACTTCTGAAACGATAAGATATATATACCTCGTTCTCCTTATAAAGAATATACAAAGAAATATTTGGATAACTGCATATCTCGTCCAATGGAATTTGCGCCCGACATCGATTTGAGGAGAAGGGAATATACTCTTACATCAACATAGATAGAGATAGATAGAGAGATATCCAAGCATCGAACACCAGATCAATCCAGAGACACAACACGCGACGAAGGACGGAAGACCTATCCGCAATGACCTGAGACAACACAATCACCATGAAACTCACGACAAGAATTACTCGCTTCGTATCGCTTCCGCAACATCCAATTGGTATTGATACCACAACACAAGTCACGGTCAAACCTAACTCAAACATCCAATTTATGATGACATAACCTTGCAATAGCTGCCGGAGGTGGAAGCTAAGAGAAAAACAATGTTGAACTATCGCCGCGCGCCTCTTGTCTGACATCTCGGACAAAATACAACAAAGTTAACCATAGGCGGAACATGTGAATATATGACGCGAGATCATGTCACCATTGAGACACCTCATCATACAGAACGACTCAAAACTATCAACAAGTACAATTAAAAAAATACGGCTCACTACGTCCAAAATCTCATTACTTACAATTAGTATGGCCAATCCTAAACCACAGTTACAGTCACGCCTAGGCCTCAAGCTAAATACTCCTTTAAGGAGGTCCTGTGAGCAAAGGTCTCCTCGAAAAGAACATGCCACTAGTCAATTTTCAAAAGGTACGATGCGCATGGGCTCTCTCGAATATGTAGGAATAAGTGCGCAAAACCAACCCCCACCGTCAACACACGGACGACAACCCGGGCCTATATTCAATACCAACTTCACACATATTACTCGGACGACCCAATAAAACATACAAACAAACAACACACTACCAGAACCAAGAATCCGAAACAAAATATATCTCATGGCAATCTTTAAACAGATAAACCATAACCGATACTTGATAAACATATCTAAAACCACATCGATAGATTACGCTAACATCGCCACTTTCATCACTGTTCACCGACTAACGCAACTAAAAACAAATAACAAAAATCCGAGAACACACCAAAATTTGCCTATACACAACAAGCTTATCATCCTGCGCTCCGCACACACCTTGATAAGTAAAAACGCTAGACACAGTTGTCAGCGCAACAGTTCTTACAAATGATTGTAAGTGAATTCAATTTGACTCATATGCCAAAAGTTGGTGCATGCTACGGCTTCTTTTTTAGAACCATCTTCAAACCTCAATTTTGCAACAAAGACGATGTACGACGCAAATGTTTTAAACATTTTCAACTAGTAAGAACGCTTGGAAGAAAATTAATAGCAGTTCTGCAACGTATATCGAACATACTCCATGAATTGTAATTATGTCAGTACTCTTAATAACAAACCACTACAATATAAATATAATATAAACCTCGTATTAATTCTAATAATTTTATAATTTCATATCAATAATAATATACCTCATAATACCAACAATACTCAAACTACTTACCCAGTACCAACATAATCTACAACACCACACATACCATATCAACCATCACCTCATATAACTACACTAACAACACCCCATAACTTATATAAAATATATAATAATATAAATATATATAATTCCATAATAAAACACACACACTAACATATATACACACACACAACTACACCTTAACCTAACACTCACTTACCTCGTTCTCGATAATAAAATATATCAACCAACAACCAGATCTGAAATTACTATACCACCCTTTGGATATTAGGAGACTCACCCCAAGGGGTGCGCGCACCCCAGTTTGAAAACCATTGCTCTAAGATATGTGACTACCTACTAATCTACACCATACATTAACAGAGAACCTGTGTTGGTTAGGAGGATTGTTAGGGCTCGGGAAAATTCTCATGATATACGAGTGGGAACATAAATACACCATACACCATACAACATACAAAATAACCTACAACACCAAATTATTATCTGAATCCCTCTATCAAACTCACAATATAAAATTAACTACTCAACATCATAAACACAAACCCACAATCCATCACACCCCCACAACATACCACATACCCACATACAATACAACAAAACATCATCAATACTAATCAAAATTCTAGAGTTGCACCCGAATACACAAAATCATTTAGTCCCGATACAAAATAACAAGCTACACACCTCAAACACAAATTATTACCTTAAAGCCAACACAACGATACCCAGATACGATACAGAAATTACCTTTGCAGAACAACCGAATAACCCGACTCAACCCGAACAAATACCTACAACATTATACTCCTCAAATACAATCAAGCGGAAGAGAAACCAATCTCTCTCACCACACTACATACAGTATTCATAAAACTAACCCAAACAACAAAATTCAATTACCTATAACTTTCATAAACTACATCATACACTACAGCAACAATCAAATATATACAGATATATATATATCAATCACAAAATACACATCAATACCAAAATAACACTACCTTAATAAACTATGGTAAACTATAAACTACAATATACTATAATAACTGTATGATATATAACTACTACCCTAATAAACATAAAAATAATCACATAATAACTAAATACACAATACTATACAACACTAAATATAAAATACATACCAACACCAAGCACCACCAAAACAACCCAAACACACACCATACATACAACACAAATATATATAATCAAACTAATATACCTATAATAATATATACTAATAAATAACACTAAATGTCAAGACAAATTGTTCACCAAATACACCCCTACACACACTAAACACTACTATATTCATAACACTCACTACTATATATAACCAACCCACCTATATATCTATATATAATCTATATACATATATAATTATACTCATATACATACTATATATATACTCCATCTCCACCACTAAAACACACTAATTCCCTAACCTATCACTAATAATACTATATATGTCGAAAGCATGGTTAAAGAAACACAATAATTATTCTCTACACTGCCAGCGGTAACCCAGGCCATAGCTCCGGCTAGCACAACCTATCGTATTAAATCCATGGCTAGGAGCATCTCAGGCACGCACCTTCATAACAATCTTATACTAACACATAAAAATCTAGTTCCATACAATACCTATAATCACATTAATACACCACAAATAAATAACCATACTAAAAATTATTATAAACACCCTAATCACCCTCTCTACAAAAACAACAAACATTAATTATATTAATATATACAATATACATATATAATAAACCTATAATACTAACATATAATATATATACATATAACATCCATATATACCACATAAATATCATACTATATTTGAAAGTACGAATAATCACAACCATTATCCCTCTTTTCCCCATCCTTTGCAGATCTAGGAGAATTAGCATTGAAATCAATACAACTCATCCATCAAGAGAAGAGAAAGAAACCAAACCAAAAAGGTTACACTTAAGAAATCACAGCGAAAGAAAAAGAGAACACACAAACTGATGCAAAGAGGAACAAAATTACCACAAAAAAAATAGAAAAAAAAGGAAAAGCGACAATCGATTCCTAACCGTTATCCAAGGGTAAGAAATACTATTGTGTATTTATAACACTATTTATTATTTGAAAATTGATTTATAAAGGACTACCAACTACATGCAAGGGAACACTTGTTGTAACCATAGTTGAATGGATTGAATAAAACTGATTAAATTCGGCACCGGCACACCACTACAAATTGAGCTAATGTTTGACCACTGAAAAGGATGATAATTCTTGTTCTAGTTCACCAGGGTACCCGTCATTCCCTGACCACGCCCCGCTCACCGGCACACCAAAAACAACCACACAAAACCCACAAACACACATATCCCATCACCCAGACAACATAGAGGACGACAGGTCCACACCATCCCCCAGCGTATGGCACTCTACAAATCACCCTTCCCAACCCAGTCTTTGAAAGCAACAAACGGACATCATCTAATCTATTCCCTGTGATGTTCATTAAGTCGAATAATAGAAGATGAGACTATGAAGAATGAAGGAACACTACACATCCAATCTCTTCATCACGGGAATCGCAGCGGAACATAAGCATTACTGAATTACATCTGATTTAGGACGCATCCCTTTTTATCCATAATGTCGGCACCTTTAAGGTACTCTACCCATATATCGTCGTAGATTTTTTTCTTACATTTACATAACTCGTAAACTTAAATTTAAGAGTTGGTCTCCTTAAGACTGGCATAATTTTATTCAAAGAAAAGAATTTACTGCCACCAACGAAATATATCTTTTAAGAAATTAGAAACTTACGAATACCAGAAAAACTCATTTACATACACGGATTCAAAAACTATCACCAAATATAAACACTAGATCTTTTACACAAAAAAGACTGTAACCCCAATACCCAAGGGGATAAATATTCGCTTACTAAATCCACACATCTGTGATGAGATAAAATAAAAGGATTTCTTGTTATTGACGGCGTAAAAAAAGATCGACACCATATCCTTTGACTGCTTCAATTCTTAATTGATCGCTAATAAAATTTCATAATTACCATAATAAAAAAAAAAAAATACAGTTACTACATATACCACCACCCATATTAACCAACTATCAGTTACTCAAAATATAGATTTTATTATCTTACACACTATCTTTTTGGATGCGAGAGAGGAGAGCCACTAATCATCTTTCGCTGCGTCGGATGAGTGGAAAGTCCTGCTCACCATTTTAAATCGTTAACAAGGAACGACTATTGCATTAACAAATACACACACACCCAAACCAACTGGCAAACAGACCCACCGCTTCCCAGGCAAAGATACGAATCCAATGTTCATTGCCTGCCCACCCTCCACCCTGGGACAATACAAACTATATGTCAACACAATATGTATATATAGGATCTCAATCTACTTTGACAGCTTTATTTATTATTCGCTAATTTTACAACTATCGCTTATTCATATCAAAAGTCTCATTATGACTCCTCACAAATTCGATCACTGATTTGCTCTCTTTGTTTTTAATATTTTCTGTATATCAAAAAGTAAACTGTTCCTTCCTGCAGCAAGAAGCAAGAATGCTCTCATTCAGTCTGAGATGAAAGAAGGGAGCCCCACTCCTCACTCTAACTACTTCTCTTTTGCTTTAACGTATATAATTTCCAAAATTTTGGAATCCATCTAAACAGGAAGATTTGAAAACGATATCGGTATCTATATCGGTATCGGTATGGAACTTAACTGGTCATTTTCTATAATTCCTTGACCTCTGCCCAGCGATATATTGGTGAAAAGGTTGCAGTGGTGCTGGACATGTCTAAACATTTGAAAGAGCCTTGCACAATGTTTTGATCTCCAAACTTTCACTTCTTTCATTTCTATAACAACTATTGTAGAGAACCACCGTTCATCCTTTCAATCTATTAATAATGGTGTTCCTCAAAGCTCTCTTCAATCACCTACTCTATTTTTACTTCTATCAGTAATTTTATCCTATCTATTTTTTGTGCTGACGAATGTACAGTTCAATACCCTTTCAATTCAAAAAATCATCCCTCAAAATCACAAATGGCTGGTGTTGGAAGGATATTCATGAAGCAGCTGACTTAATTGTGTTGGAGAATGTATGGTTGTTTCCAATTACTCAAAACTCAATTGCAGAAGAATGTATGGCTGTTTCCAATAGCTCAAAACTTTATCTACTGTCTATCTATCTACTAGAAATAGTCTTTCATACAACATAAGATATGATTCGTCCTTTATGTAGAGTTTTTTTTCTTTTCTTGATTGTGATCTTTCACGTTGACTGTCTCCCATCCATTTATAAAAAATCAAACAGTTACACAAAGGCCAGTATTTGATTCCAAAGTCTCCCACGAACATAGAAAATTAATGTTTTTAAGGGAAGAACTGAGAGTCTTTTTAATTTCTACACTTTCTCTAATAATTAGAAAGTTACAAAATAATTTTCAACTAAAAAAATAATATTTTTTCCTTCAAATTTGATATAAATATAATACTAGAAAGAACAACTTTCCAAGTGTATCTATCTTACTTTCAATCTATAAAACATGCACCTAATTAACTGTGAACTTGGGAGAGTTTATTTTTGAAAGGCTTTCAATATTATATCATTTCCCATACCCTATTCAAGATAGTTTGATTTGTAATTTGCCACTCTGAGCAATTGAGCAGTTTGCAATACCCTGCCTCACTCTTGCTACCTCGATACCTCACTACCTCACTCTTGCTACCTCAGTACCTCACTACCTCATTAAAAATTACTACATACTTTAATTCTATCTCAATTCCGATGATCACTTCTTGTTTGAAATCCTCAAATCTGATCCTTTGATTAGTGGCTGTGTGGCTGTGTGGCTGTGTGGCTGTGTGACTCATATTTCCAGCATTCTATGTCCAGCTTACTCACCTCAGACTTAACTGCTAATCTCATTCTTTTATGAAATGAATTCTACTGCTAGAGTTTAACACTCTTCTTTCCAATTTTAATACACCTTTTTCTTACACACTTTTAAAAACTTTTAAACACAGTGTATCCAAACGTAACGGCATGTAATTATCGTTTAATATATATATATATATATATATATATAATATATATATATATAATATATATTATATATATATTATATTATATTATATATATTATATTATTTATATTATATATATACTAATATATATATATTATATATATATATAAATATATAATAATATATATATATATATAATATAGTATATATATATATTAATATATATATATATATATATATATATATATATATATATATATATATATATATATAATAGTATATAAATATATATATATTATATAATATATATATTATAATATTATATATAATATATATATATAATATAATATATATATATATATATATATAATATATATATATATATATATACTATGTATATATATATACTATATATATATATATTAATTATATATATATATATATATATACTATATACTATATATTATAATATATATATATATATATGATGATAGTATATATTATATATATATATATATACCTATATTATATGATATTATATATATAAATATTATAATATATATATTTATATATATATATATATATATATATATATATAACTATATATATATATTATATATATATAATATATATATAATATATAATATATATATATATATAATAATTTATATATATATATATATAATATATATTATATATATATCATATTTATAGCATATATATATATATATATATATAATATATAATATATATATATATATACTAATATAGATTATATATATTATATATATATATATATATATATATATAATATAAAATATATATATATATAATATATATATATATAATTATATATATTATATATATATATATATATATATATATATAGAGAAGAGAGAGAGATGAGAAGAGAGAGATGAGAGAGAGAAGGACGAGATGGAGAGAGAGAGAGCGCTCTGCAAGTAAACAGTTGAATGTGAAAAGGTTGAAACTGAAACAAATTCTGGGACAGCAAATAAAGGAAGCGGTTGTTAGTAGTGCAAAAGAGGTATGTGGATGTGCTAAAGTAGGAAGTAAGAATGGAGTGAGTGGTGGAATGAAAAGGAGGTGAGGCAAGCGGTTAAAAGTAAAAAAAAGCGTGGTTGGACGTATTAAAGGCAATGATGAGGTTCCAAAAGAAAGATATTGAAATTATATAAGGAAGGAAAAAGGAATACTAAAAGATGCATACGTAGGAGGAAAAGATGGGTAAATAAACAGCTTGGGAGAGGATGAATGAGGACTTATAAGGGATAGGAAGCTCTTCTGGAAGGAAGCGCGTAAGGTTAAGAATGAAAATAAAGGGAATCTGCCTAGAATAATGAATAGGGATGGTACTTTCGTAATTGATGAAATGGATATGAGGGAAGTGTGGAGGGAACACTACTAGAATCTGCATAACATTGGCAGTAATGAAAAGGTAATAGTGAATGTGTGTGAGTTTGATGGTTCAAGAAGGATAGGTATTTTGGGGATGAGGTCATTAGTTAGGAGGAGGTAATGGGTAGAGCGAGAAAGTTGAATAATGGTAAATCTGCAGGTATAGATGAAAATACTTTTGAAATGATCAAGAACGGGGAGAGATGGTGATTGATTGGGTTTGGAAGTTGTGTAACAAAGCTTTTATGGAGGGTATAGTTCCGAGGTAAAATCTAAATAAATAGTTTACCAATATATAATGGTAAGGGGGATAAATAAGGGGAACTGTAGGATTTATAGGGGAATTAGTTTATTGAGTGGTGTAGGGAAGATATATGCTGGTATCTCGGTCGAAAGAGTGCGTCGAGTGACTGAGGGACTGATAGGTGAAGAACAAGGTGCGTTTAGAAGTGGTAGAGGATGTGTGGATCGAATCTTTACATTGAAACAAATGATTGAGAAAAAGGA
>JABUQX010068073.1:5000-10000 GCA_015478945.1 Trachelipus rathkii | reverse complement strand
AACTATATGCATTGGTTCTCTTCCCACCCTCTCAAAACCAAAATTGGTACACTATCCTCTCTCTTTCTTAGAGCTCTTAGAATCTGTTCCCCTACATTCCTTCAACCAGAAAACAATCTGATTTCCTCCACCTTCATAAAACTTTCCTACCCCTATTATATTATAAATTCTGCCTTTCGTAAAGCTAAAAACACTATTTACACCAATCCTATTAAACCTGTTAAATCTAATACTTCCTACCTTCCTTTACCCATTTCTACCGATTCCCTTACTCACAAAATCATCCCCAAATCTATACACTTTTCATCTTCTAATACTCTTCCATTTAAAAGATTATTTAAACCTCATCTCAACAAAAACACTAACACTTCTCAATGTGTTTATAAAATCCCCTGCGCTGACTGCAACAAACAATACATTGGAGAAACTCTCGATTTTTCTCGACGTAATTACCAGCATAAATATGACCTCCAAATAGATAACCCAAACTCTGCCCTTACTCTACACAGAACTTCCCACAATCACAACATCAATACCAATCACATGACACCCATCATTGGCATCGAAAACTTACACCTAAGAAAATTTACAGAATCTTTTTGCATAAACAACTCTAATAATTTCAATGTACATAAAAACGACTTTCAAATAGATCCCATCATGAGCAACATTCTACACTCCTCACCTTTTTTCAAAAATTTAGTCCAAAAACTTTCTTGATATTTATATTTTGTTAATTTTACTTTATTAATTTTATTATTTAATTTAGTATAAAAAGAACTGCATCTGAAAGAGGACCGAATTCAGGCCAAAAGCTTATTTATGCCTTTAATTTATTGTGACAAATATTTATTTACTAACTTAATGTTTTGATTTTATCTCCTCTTAATTTGTTGTAATCCTCAAGAATTTATACTTAAGGCTTATATATATATTACATATATATGATTTTTTTTATGTGTTTTCTATATATATATATATATATATATATATTATATAATATAGTATATAATATATATATATATATATATTATATATATATATATATATATATATATAGATATATTATATATATTAATAAATAAATATATATAAAGATATATATATTAATTTATATATATATATATATATATATATATATAATATATATATATATATATATATATATATATATATATATATATATATATATATATATATATATATATATATAATCATTCCAAATTGGTTATGGTGAGAGCAGGGATGACGAGCGTGCCGGTGCCGGTGCCGGTGCCGGTGGCCGGTGCGGTGCGGTGCCGGAATTTGCGGGGTGCCTAAAAATTTTGGGTGGCATTCGGGAGTCGGGGTTTTAGACAAAATAAATTATTGGTTGATCGGGAGCATAATTTTTTTTAGTGGAGCTCAAGCGGAGCTCGCACGTAATCTTTTTTTTTATAGTGCAATAAATGAGTACAGCAGACGATATAATATATATTTATAATTATGTACGTATATATTTTATATATAATATATATATATATATATATATATATATAATATATATATATATAATTATATATATATATATATATAATATATATATATATATATATTCTTTTTTTTCTTCTAAACTACTACTACTTACTACTGTAATATATATATATATATATATATATATATATAATATATATATATATATTTTTTTTTATATTTAAAGATGTTGTGTGTATATAATATATATATATTAATATAATATATATAATAATATATTATATTTTATTTTATATATTATATATATATATTATATATTATATATATATATATATATAGTATATATAATATATATATATATATATATATATATATATATATATATATATATATAATATATATATGTAATTCTTTATTAATTAAAGGTCTGTGAGTATCCGAGTAATGGATTAGGTGTTTAATAACGTTTACAAATAAGAAGTAGATATGAACTAGCATTTATGACCAAACAAAAATTTATAAAAATAATGAAAGGGTTAAACCGACAATAGTAACTATAAAGTCCGAAGAAGCGATCATTTAAATCATAAAAATAATAATAAAATAATGGTCCACAGCACTACAATAATAATAATAATAATAATAATAATAATAATAATAATAATAATAATAATAATAATAATAATAATAATAATAATAATAATAATAATAATAATAATAATAATAATAATAATAATAATAATAATAATAATAATAATAATAATATAGGAAAATATTACACTTCAGACATTTTCTTTTGGTTTTAGTTGGACAATCTAAGATTTTCCTCATGGAACAAATAATTTAAAATCGAACAATCAGTGGTTTTGAAAGACTTAAAATAACTTGTTATATATGTATGTGACTAAACGCACTAAAGCTTACCTCCTTACAGATTCAAGTATATAATAAGAATGAAGAAAAATCCTTAGATATATCTTTCGGGTAAGGTCGTCCTCTGAGCTCCAATCAAAGATGTGTGATTTGCGTCGTTTGAGGAAAAAGATAGATATGCTTTTAGCGAATAGAGAAATAGAGTATATATATTGATGTCCTGAAGTTGTGACTTACATGGATGAAAAATTGTCAACATTTTTCTGATAAGCAAGATTATCTCATGGGATTTTTCGATCTGAAGATTGTCTTGTCTCATATATGTTTAAGTTGGTATTTACCAAATGTGTGATATCGCGAAACAAAGATTGTTTCTTAAGCAAATGAAAAAAATTAAGAGGGTGGTTAATGTATTTTCCAGGGATGAGATTCCTGACGAGTGGAGGGCGATCCAACCCAATAAGAGCTAACGTTTAGGTGAAAAACAGCTAGATAATTGATTTTATCTGTATCACATAAAATGAAATTTTGTGATGACTCTAATGATCTCGAGTCATTATATATATATATATATATACTATATATACTATATACTATATATATATATAATAATATTTTATATATATATATATATATATATATATTATATATATATATAATATTAGTATATCTATATTTATATAATATTATCCTATATATATATATATACTATATATCTATTATATATATATATATTCATAATCTCCTTACACTTCACCTGTTGCTGCGAATTTTAAATATATGTAGCTATATGTAAATCTATGGCAATTTAAATTACCGAATTCTTCCGCATACTCTAACTCGCGAACCAGCCGTTCCTTATTATACCTCCGTATTTGATTACTAGAGAATTCATAAAGAATTTGAATGTAGCGAGATTTGCTGACGCCTCCGTAATTGAGAGTATAACAAATTGCAGATTCCTCACTCGAGGCTTCTTCTCCCGCTGGTCAAAATGAACTTCCCTTTCCCGAAACTCTTCATAATTAATTGTTGCGAAAAGCACAGCAGACATAGAAGTCCCTAAAACAGACGTATTTACGTAAACCAAACGAAGAACAGGGCGGAAGACTAAGGGTCCGTAAATGCTGTTTGAATGCTCTTTCTTATCTTTCCCAGTTCTCCTTTACATATACTATAATATATATACTTTCCGAGAAAACGATATTAACGGGAAGAAACTATTCTATGGAACAAAAGCTACCGATAGGCTACAAATAATCTTCGGTGGAGATAATGCAATTTGCCTTTTTTAATGACAGTTGAATTAGACGACAGGTACAATTAGATAGATAGTACAATAATTTTCTCCTATATCCTATAAAGCATTGCATTTGACGGATATTTAACATGGTGTCGATCTATAGTCCGTAGTGTGTCGGTGTTCTCCCTCACCAGCGACATCAGCGCGTCTGTGTGCCGCTCTGCCCGTTCTCACACGAGATGACAGTTCTCTGAGTTCTGTGCAGCGCTCTACATAAAAATACGCTGCTGCCACTTCCATCTTCTTTCAATTCAGTGCGCTGCTCACAGGTCGCGTACCTTTCCTATATATATATAGTACCGTGTATATACTCTCCTATATCTTACGTCTATCATACCTACATAGGCACGCGCGTATACTAGGAACCCTATATAACGCTCGTCATAGTATCAGTATGGAACTATATCATATATACCGATTATAGTGATATATATATAATACTATTAATATAATATATATATATATATAATTAATATATAGTATATATATATATAATATATATATATATATATATATATATATATATATATATATATATATATATATATATATATATATATTAATATATATTACTATATATATATATAGTTATATATTAATAATATATTATATATTATATATATATATATATATATATATACTATATATTAATATATATATAGTATATATAAAGTTATATATATAATTATATTATATATTATATATAGTATACATAGGAGTATAAAAACAATTAGGACAACAACTATAAAAAACCAATTCACCTTCCAAATCGCACTCTATACTCTCTTCTATAGAATATTTTAATAAGCTTATATTAGTCCTTAAGCGTTTAACCGAATGTTTACAATTAAAATGGACTCTATTGAGTTTTGAAGAACACAATTTCCCGTCTTAATAATTGAAAGAGGGGGGCAGTAGGGGAGACGGAGGGTTTTAGGGGATTTTATGGGATAGGGCGGAAATTGTAATTATATCATTAGCTCACTATAACTATCCTTATTGATCTTGATGTGCGGTATTATAACTTGAGTCTTACCGCTTTTTATACTATGCGATTAGCTTGTCATCCTAATTGAATTTGTCCTATATAACTTATGTCAAAATTAATTATAAATTTTTGATTGCTAATAATATATATATATATATATATAATATATATATTATCGTATATATTATACTATATATATATATATAATATTATAATATATATGATATATATATATAATATGATATATATATATCATATATATATATATATTATATATATATATCTATATATATATATTATATATTATATATCATATATATATATATATTATATATATATATAAAAATTATATATATATATATA
>JABUQX010068072.1:5000-26744 GCA_015478945.1 Trachelipus rathkii | reverse complement strand
TCAGTAGTATTGAAATGTTGTGTCTGGTGTAGGAAATAAGTGCCTCCATTGTTGTTGTAGAAGTTAAATTTAACGTTAAATGTGATTCTTTATCCTCAAAACATTCTTTACCCGCTTCTAAAAAAAGCTTTTTAAATAAAAGCTTCTGAAAAAAGCTTTTTTTAAAACTTTGAAGACCCAGTAGACTTTATATAATATATTCCTATTTTACTTAATAAATTTATTGATCCGCTTATCCCAAATTTTGACTTACAGAACTAAGAGCTCACAGTATGCAGCAGATGTCATTTTTTCGCATCCGCGGATGCGGATGTTTAAACATCCCGCGTGATGCGGATGTTTAATATATATATATATATATATATATATATTTATATATATATATATATATATATATAATATATTATATATACTATATATATAATATATATATATATAATATATATATATATATATAATATATATATATAATAATTATATATACATATATATAGTATATACTATATATAATATAATATATATATATATATGACTATATATTTCAAGTTTAAGCACAATCTATTAAATTATTTAATTGTGTTACCAGGGGTGCGGAACGAAGGACCCAATCAAAATGCCACCCCACCAACCTCTTTCCCAACCTTCCCTTAATGAAGAGATTTTACAGTGGATTATATACTTTTGTACTAGTATTGAAATTCAAATTTAGGAAGGTTGTGCTTGAGATCTTTTCTGCCTTTTCTGCTGAGAGAGTCTGTTTCTCTTTTCATCATAAATTAGCCCAGCAATTGCTAAATACTCTCTCACTTGGAACACTAATTGGAGGGACAGGCCAAGTATTCCTTGCAAGTTTACTCAAGCGTAGGTAAATATTTTGCTTAGCTTTCCACCAACTGATAAGATCAGTCATTTGTATCTTGTCGTTTTTCTTGATGATAGTTTTTCAATCATTTGCACTACATCCTTTTGGTAATGCGTATGTTACTTCATCACTACTAGGTTGTAGAAATTTCTTTCCAGTGAATCTGTTTATTGATTTACTAGTAAGAAAGTTGTTGGTTCTGTAGATTTCATTTTTTTTCCTTTTAATGCACCAGTGGCGAATTATAGCCTGATCGGATTTCGAAGTTATTTAAACATGCAATACAAAGTGACGATTTAACTTGTTCTAATATTTTTTACAAAAAAAACTTCCCTTTATACACCGGGATCCTAAAGTAAGTTTGCAATAGCATGAAGAGTTCTTAACTTTCCCACAGAACCACAATCGTTTTTATACGGAAATGATTTATTCATTTTCTTTATCTTTTACCGTCATCATTTTCATTTTTGAAAGATGGTTCAAAATGGCTTTTCTTTTAGCGTATGAAATTTAATGGTATTTACATTGGAGGGGAAAGATTTGTAGAGGCCCTGATTTTTTTAGGTTAATTTCTTCAAAACGGTTATTCAATAGCTTATGCAGTCATGATATGTCCATTTTCCACTTTTAGTAAGATGTTTAACTTTGAAATACTCCAACCACTAGGCGTACACCAACGCAAGAGGTTCTTGAGCCAAATTACATTTCTTCCATCTGTTGACTCACACTTATTATGAACTTCATGCTGTGAGATAGTGAGTTATCAATACACAGTTGAGTCGACGAGTCCCATGTCTCATTTAAAGTTTGCATTTAGATTCTTTATTCAAATCTCGACAATAAATATCCGCGCAACATCCGCAGGGCAAAGTGCGGATGCGGATCTCTAATAATGTGCGGATGTTCCGCGGATGCGGAATTAAGAGCTCACAGTATGGATATGGCAAGATGCCAGATACTTCTAGAGAGAGACCACTTGTAATCAGACAAGTTTTAGTAGATAGAATTATGTAAGGTAGGAACCGACCGGGGCCCCGGCCCGCCCGGCCCCGGCCAAACCCCGGCCCCGGCCAAAAAAATCAGGAAAAAGCCGGGGTTTTCTACCGGTTAACTGTAAATTTACATTAAATAATAGAGGTTAAAATCAAAAAAATAAAAAATATATTTTAATTTTTAATTACTCCTTTGTTATAAATTGATTCAAAATATTTATAAACATACCTAAATATAATCAAATTTTTTGGTATTTACTATGGATTTCAAATTAAAATTGAGACCAAATTATAATTTTTCCGAGTTTTTTACAAAAATATTCGAAATTTGATATATTAAACGAATTCGGAAAAGGAAATAAAATATTATTGTTAAAATTATTAATGTATTTTATTTTTTTTAAAGTAAAATACTTCAAGAAAATCAAATATTTTCTGAATCTCTTTTCAAAATTATTTAATTTAATTGTATTAATATATATATATACGGTTATATATATATAATATTATATATATATTATATATATATATATATATAGATTATATATATAAATATAATATATATATTATATATATATATTATTTTTTTTACAGTGTCACCACCACTCCACGGGCGAAGCCCTATTCAAGGAGGGGGTTTGCACGCCTCAGAAGTACACAACTAACGCAAATTACGCAGGATGAGCACAGACGCAGGCTTGAAGTGCGGAGATTAAATTTCAGCAGAACACAGAAGATGAAAGGAGAATTCCACCAAAACAGAAGGGGATGGAAAGAAGAAGCACCGCAGCGAACTAGCCTGGAGTTGCCAATACCAACAAAACTATGCGCAGGACATCAGCACCCTTGTGCTACGGAGTTACGTCGTAAAGGTTGGAGGTACGCCCCGATGACAAGTTCCCTTCGAGCACCGCCGCTGCCGAGTACTATAGAAAAGATGATAAAAACCAACATCGCGCCGCAAGATAGAGGGTTCAAGTGAAGTGGAAAGTACGGAACAGTTTTTAAGTCTTTTGGGGCTTTTGACTCGACCCTGTCTAAAAGCCTGGTGAAAAAACCAAAGCCCCCCAGATATGAGAGCAGTACACCATACATGAGGCCCTTGTATAGCTGAAGCAACTGAGAAAAGGAAAAAAGTTCTCGCAGTCTAAACAGAAACCCCAGTTTCTTTGTAGGCCGCCCTAGCAACCGTGTGATGTAAGGTTTCCAAGACATTTTTTTGGTTTATGTTAAGGCCAAGGATGTTTATCATTAGTCAATAGGAGAGACGATCAGAGAAACCTGTCGATAGAAGAATAGGAAAGTTGGAAAGGTTGTTTTAGAGAGGCGGAGATTTGTTAGAAGTTGAGTTTTTAAAGAATTAAATGTTCACAAGGTTGAGACGACCCACCCGGAAATTCTATCCAAATCAGCGAGAATAGAATCGGAAAGATTGAGACGAGAGCAATTCTAGAGTAAAAGAGGGAGCAGATATTTGAGATAGAGTTGAAGAATGAAGGGTCTAGTCATCAGCATACGAGTGTGATAGGTTAGATGTGCAGGTGAGAAGATCGTTAATGAAAAGTATGAATAAAATAGGAGGATTTAAGACAGAACCCCTGAGGAACAATACCACAATTAACAGAAAAGAGAAAGTCGCCCGTTCAACAACAGCCGACATAGAATACGATTTGAGAGAAAAACTAGACATAAGTAAGCAATGAGAAGAGGAGGAAAACCCAAAGGAAGGGAGCTTGGAGAGCAGTGACGTGTGCCATACCCTGTCAAATGCCTTTGGATATATCAAGCGCCACCACGCAAATCTCCCCGTTCCTAAGGGCGGAAAAACCATAAATCAGTAAAGCTAGATAGGAAAGTATATCGCAGTAGACCTCGAACGCCGAAGTCCATACTGGCGATCGGAAAGAAGTGAATGAGATTCCCGATGATCTAAGAAATGAGAGTTGAGAAGGTTTTCAAAGATCTTAGATAGAAAACAAGTGAGAGCTATAGCGCGGATAGGTTGAAGGTATCAGAGCGGCCAACCTTTTTATTCGGAATCGGTTGGAATGTGCGTGCTTCCAACACTGAGGGAAAGTGTTAGTATTGAGCCATATAGAGAATATAATTGAACGAGAGGGGGTCAGCACGCGATGCACACTCCTCAAAAACTCGGGAGGTAATGCCATCCCGGCCACCGGCCTTCTAACGTTCGTTAGATTTCAGGAAGCACTGCACCCAATCGAATGTAATCACTACAATCATGGACACCTTAAGAGGGAGAAGGAGGAGGATTGAGGAATGCCGATGTCCAGGGTTGAGTTAGGGAAAAATAGGAGGCCGAGAGATTGGCCTTTTCAGTTAGAGAATTAGCAACAGAACCCATCAGATCGAATAGAAGGAGGAAAGACAGATTTACAGAAGTTGTTAGAGATGTTTTTGCAAGAGGCCAGAAAGATTTTGTCAGTAGAAGAACCAAGAAGGTTAGCGGCACTTTCCTTTGATGAAAGCTCGCTTTGCTCGTCGAAGAGTATCCCTGCACGATTTCTAGCAGAATGAAATTAGCAAGAGTGATAGGAACGAGGAATTTTTCCACTTCCCGATACGCACTGTTCTCTAGCCTGAATTGGCCAGAGAACAAGCACGATCGAACCATGATTTTGAGCGAGAAAAAGATTTAGTCAAAGAAGAATGAACCTGCTCATCTTATAGGAGATTTTAGTTTACACATTTTAGGGGGCACTGAAGCTTCCTCAGAGACAAAGCAGTCATTCCAATATATAGTTACGCGTAGAAGCAACGCAAGGCCCCCCAATCGGCCCAATCAAAGTGCCAGGAAAAAACGAAGTAGGCAGGATGGAGCTGTTGGAGAGAAAGTTTAAAATTAAGATATTATTATAATATATATATATATTATATTATATATATATATATATAATATATATATTATATATATATATAATAATAATATATATTTATATATATATATATATATATAATATATATAATATATTATATATAATATATATATATATATATATATACCATATATTATATATATATATATAACTTATATATATATTATATATACTATATATATATAATATATAGTTATATATAATATATATATATTATATATAATATATATATATATATATATATATATATATATATATTAATACAACTTATTCTTCTAGAAAAATCAATTTTCTAAAAATTTCTTTCGAAAATATTTATTTATTATATTAATTTAAATGTATTCCTTTTTTATAATTAAAATTATTAATTAATTGAAGTTATATTTAATTTTCATCCTAAGTTTTAAGACTTTCAGTGTTTTGACTTACATTCTAATTTTAGCTAAACCCCGCCCGGCCCGGCTAAATTAGAGCAGCCCCGGCAAAATTCCCGCCCCAGTAGAATATGTAAGGTGTAGCGGAAGTTGGAAAGTTTCGGTTCCGGCCGGAACTTTTTCAAGGTCGGAAAAGTTCGGTTCCGGCCAGAAACCAAAAATTCTTCGGTTCCGGTACATCCCTTAATATATATTAATATATATATATAATATATATATATATATATTATATACTATATATATATATATATAATATATATTATATATATATATACCGGTATATATATACCGTATATATATTAATAATATATAATATATATATATTATATATATTATATATATATACTATTATTATATTATATATATATATATATATATATATATATATTTATATATCATAATATAATATATATATATAATATATACTATATAATATATATATATATATTATATATATATATATATATATTATATATATAATAATATATTTATACTGTATATATAAAATCCGTATTAATAGTCAATATTTAGGCCTAAAAGGGGTATTGGTACTACTGTATAATTTAAAACATCTTTAATATACATAAAAAGAGGTAAATTTAAAAAAAAAAAACAAAAAAAGACAATTGTTTTAAAAAAAAATGTGTTTAAAAAAAAAAAAAAAACATTAAAAAAAACCGTTTTTTTTCACAACCTATATATATATATATATATATATATATATAATATATATATAATAATATATAAGTTATATATATAATATAGATAAGTTGGGTTCATCATCAGAAGTCTCTACTGAAGAAGGAGCGCTATGTAAATGAAACCCATGTTTTAAATATCATGTACATAAAAGCAAAATGTACCAATTTGCTTCATAAAGGGGGGCCAAAGATGTAATGCAGTGGTACATGAAATGTATAACAAGGCTTTCATTTATGTATTTTAAGGTAAAGGCTAAGTATTGTCATTGCAATACTATTTTTTTTTGTTATATATTTAATGTACGCTGCAAAGGCTCAGTTGAAAATAGTGTAAATATGTTTGTATTTTAAGTGTAAATAATAGCCAATGAAAACTCGTTTTTTAAAGCTTTAATTTTGGAATCGAATTTCATGGCATTATTGACATACGAAGCTTATTAATGTGATCTTAATTCTTATTATCTCATACTATTACTCTATTAATTAATATTTACAGGCATTTGAAAGCCAATCACTACGTCACTACTAAATACCTACTATATAAAATGATTATACAATATCAATTAATACATATAAACCATATACCTAATATAACACTACATATACTACAATGACTACTATATACACAATCCATACCATCAATACTAGTAATCAATACTACTAAATCCACTAACCCTCACTAACACTAAACTACTATAAAATAGTACACAATTAACTACTTATATATATATATATATAAAATATTTAAATATATAATATATATATATATATATATATATATATATATATATATATATATATATATATATATATATATATATATATATATATATATATATATATATATATATATATATATATATATATATTATATATATATTTTGTTAGATATATATATATATATATATATATATATATATATATATATATATATATATATATATATATATATATTTAGTTAATTGAATAAATGTATTTTATAAGGTGAGGAAGCGCAATATCTTCAATGTTGTTAGTCTTTCATATTTTTGTTTTTCAACGAAAATTGATATTTCTTGAGCAGGTGTGTAATTTTACAAGAAATACCAATCTTACGTACTTACTAAATATCTGGTATATATATTTATCTTCATAAATTAACTGATAAATATATACATCATTGTAATTATTGTTTTAAAAGATATGATTGGTTAATAAAGCGTAATCTAAGCTACTGGAAGTTATATAAATAGTAAAATTATGAATATTTGTGATCTTTTTGCTTTTGTTGTTGCTAATCTGAGATGTATATTTAGTTGGTAGCCGTTGACGCCTTATATCCGATCAATTTTATTTTTGTTAGTGTCTGCGTATTTCATATCCAAGTAGTGATTGTTTTATTATTTTTTATTACGAAGTAAATGTATTATATGTTTAAAATATAATATTGTGCTAATTATTTTGTAGTAAAGATAAAGGTATTTTAAGAAGTGTTTTCAAATTAATTTGTGTTTATATTTGTGAATATTTTATGCATTGTGATCTCAAAGTGTCGTCTGCAAATTGTAATTTTGTAAGGTGCATTACGTTCGATTGTTGCTAGGTGTAACTGGCAGGTAAGCTCTTGTATCATTGTCATTTGTTTTGAAGTGGTGCAAATATTATTTTGTGCTAATAAATATAAAACGTTTAACAGTTTGATATTTATTTATTTTAATATATGGTTAAATTGTCAAAGTCGCTGTTTTCTTGTTTAATTAAAAGATTTGTGAAATTCACTAATAGGCAACTCTTTGCATTATAGAGACAGCTAGTGTTTATAAGTCAGCTGGTCCTTGCAGTAATTTTGTTCCCACTCACACATCGACATACTTATGTAAATGCTAAAATCATTTAATTTTCAAGTAGAGATTTTATATTTTTTATTTAAAAGGTCAGTCTATACGTTTTTATTAATATGTTTACATATTTATATCCATTCTTGCGCATAAATATCTATGTATATTTTTATAGATACATATTTATGTTCAAGGATCTATATAAATTTAAAGATAAAGTATTTTGTATTCTATAATTGATTAACAGTATAAAATATATCATTGGTATAGTACTGTGGTTCTATATATTCTATGCGCATGTATGTAGATACCCAAGGACATCTAACTACATGTTCACGAATTTATAAAATCTAGTTTTGTAAGAACAGTACATTTTCATATTTTTTTTATTTAAAATATAATTGGTATTTAGTGTTGTGGTTCTATATATTCTATGCGCATGTATGTAGATATCCAAGGACATCTAACTACATGTTCATGAATTTATAAAACCTAGTTTTGTAAGAACAGAGTACATTTTTATTTATTTTTTTTATTAAAATATTTCTAAAATTATCCCAGTGGTTTCCTTGAGTATTTCCAAACGTATTTTACTTTTCATTTATTTAAATATTCAAATAGCTATTGCTTTAAGTCTTAAAGACGTGGTTTTCGTGATCGAAAGATTATCATTAAACAGGTGAGTTCATTGATAAGAAATAATATTGACTGAACGGTTTTCACATAAGGTAAACGAACTCGGTCAAACCGTTGTTCCACTTGAAGGGTCTTCAGGGAGATAAGTTGGTGATTTCGTAGAGTTTAATATTGCATTCTAATATTGCACAGGCCGTTCATTCAACAGGAGGCCTGGATACTGTTACAATACAGGTTTGAGAATCTAAAAGGTGTTAGTTGATTGGATTGTCACGGGGGCCTGGCCAAAGGATTTGTTTATCAGTTTGAAGAGTAAGTTTTGACATAGAATTTATTATCTTTCAACCAATCGCTTTACATTATTAAATGGGTATTCCTGTCTCGGGATCTTATTTTATAACCCTTCAGTCAGTATTTCATTATCAATGAACAGCTTGTAGTGAATTCATTTTGCTATTTGTTGAATATTTGAGCGCAGGGTCATTCGTTTGTAATTTTGCTAAGACCTGTGCTAGAGTTATTGTGTAAGCATTCTTACCAATATCAATAGTTGGGATATATGTTGATATTGTGTTTTTAACTGTCAATACAGTCATTCGTACTATTTGTTTTATTGAAGTTGAACATATATCATTTTTTTTGGCATATTGGTGAAATAGCAATTTTGCTATTACAACAATATTGGTTGTTTGGAAACAGGAACACTGGAATAATTTTGGTAATATATATATATTTTATGCTTTTATAAATATATGTATTTATATATATTAAGAAATATATTATATATATTATATATAATATATATATATAATATATATAATATATATATATATATAATATATATATAATCATATATATTTATTATATATATATATAATATATATATATATTTATATCTATATATATATATATATATATATATATATTATAATATTATATATAATAATATATACTATATATATATACATATATTATATATATATATATATATAATATATATATATATAATATATTATATATATATATATATATATATATATATATATATTATATATATATTATATTGTTATTATGGTTAGACTAGGGTGCAAAAAATTTTCAAAAGTTGAGCGAGCAAAATAGTGGTTTCGAATTCTCGATTTCCACTTAACTTGTGTTCTCGAGAGAAAACACTAGCTTTCCCGCAAGATTTTGCAAAATTTTACGATAGTTTATGTAAACTAGTATAATATATATATATATATATATATATATAATATATATATATATATATATATATATATATATATATATATATATTATATATATATATATTTATTATTTTTTTTAGATATATATTATTATATTACATATATATTTATTATCCTATATTTATATATATATACATTGGTATTTTTGCGATTTGTAATTGGTTTTCATGCGTCTATCAGTGTGAGCCAAATTTCAAAATTTTGGTAGAAAACGTGATTCGTGATTCGTGTGTCGAAAAGTGACTTTGTTTACGAACAGTATTTTATAATTTGTTTAGGATACAACAATTATAAAAATGGCTTCTTCTAATGCCGAGTTTATTGAGTTGTGCAAATCCGCGGGATTTTCTGCTAAGGAACTTGCTGCTGCATTAAAAGATAGGATGGCTCAAGAAGCCGCGCTCGAGCAACAAAAGATTGCTGCTGCTTTGGAGGAGAAAAAGTTAGCGCTTGAAGCTGAAAGGGAGAAAGCTAAGCTTGAAGATGAAAGGGAGAAAGCTAAGCTTGAAGCTGAAAGGGAGAAAGCTAAGCTTGAAGATGAAAGGGAGAAAGCTAAGCTTGAAGATGAAAGGGAGAAAGCTAAGTTTGAAGCTGAAGCTGGAGTAGAGAAAGCCAAAATCGAAGCTGAAGCTCAAAGAGTGAAATTAGAGGCAGAAAAAGATGCAAGAGAAACGGAAGAAAGAATGCTACAGATGAAGCTTGATGCTGAAGATAAACAGCGTCAGCATGACGCAGCAATAGCATCGCAGAGCACACAGAGCAGTCACAGCAGTTCCTACGCTAGCAAATACCCAAAGTTAAAGCTTCCATTCTTCGATGAGCGGAAAAATGACATCGAAGAATACCTATTAATGTTTGAAAAACAGGCAGAAGCGAACGACATCCCTATGGAAAAGCGAGCGTTTGTTTTAGGGTGTTTTCTTACAAGTAAAGCGGTCAGTGTATTCAACAATATGACTGTTGAAGAGTTGAAGAACTATGAAAGTTTAAAGAGAGCATTATTGGAAAGGTACGGGCTTACTGAAAGTGGGTACTGTGCTAAGTACAAGACCATGAGTCCGACAGAAGATGACAACCCTAGGGTGTATCTACAGAAGATAAGTATCTAAATACTGTCCCAAAAGAACTCGCAACTTACCTAAGGGAAACGAAAAAGAAAATACCAGAAGAGATAATAACTTGTTCAGAAGGTTATATGGAAGCGCATCGTATAAAGTTCGTATCAAATAGTCACACGCGAAGTCACAATCACGCAGACAAAGGTCACAATAACAACAATAATTTTAGATCGAAAGGCGGGGGTTACTCGACGAATAGTAACCATAAAAACGGCAACCAACATACATCTAGAGCAACCAACAATGAAAGCAGGATCGGAGTGGGAGTGGCGACAGACAGGGTCATCGTCGCAGTAGCAGTGAGCCAAGGGAGGTGATCACGTGCTTTAAGTGTCAGAGGAGAGGACATCTCGCAAGAGATTGTAGAGCCCCTCCTTATTTCAACACCAGTGGTAGAGGACAAAGCAATTCAGGAAAACAGAAGGAAGAAACAAAGAGCACGGGAGCCTCCGGAGTCTTTTATAGCGGCAAGAAAGTCCTGAGTAGTTCGGGTGAAGAGCCGTGTCTCCTGAATGAAGTAGTGAAGGTGGAATATGACGAAATGTCGCACCTACCTGTGACGTATGGGATGGTGAATGGCTACCAAGTCAAAACCCTCCGAGACACCGGTTGTAGTATGGTGGTGGTACGGGATAAGTTCGTACCAAAGAGGTGTTATGTGGGAGATAACATGAAGATTAGATTGCTGGACGGTACGGTGATTGAAGCTCCTCTCGCAAACATCGATGTGGATACCCCTTATTACGTGGGTAGAACAACAGCAGCAGTGCTGCCAGAAGTTGTATATGATTTGGTCATTGGGAACGTCAAAGGCGCATTGCCCCTGACCCAGCCTAACCTCGCATGGGAGTCGACCGCGTGTCGAGGGCCTCGTAAAGTAGAGGTCGAGCATAACTGTAAAAGTATGCTGGTCCCCATCGCTGAGCACGCTGAAGAAGATTCACAAGAAGAATCTGAGCAGACAAATCATAATTTTGGAATGGCGAGTATGGAGGTGGAAGTATTTTACAGAGGGAAACCGTCAGTGCCACAATCCTTAGACGTCAGTAATAAAGATGTCAAGTCAACCGCGGAGCCGTCACTGAATGTGATGAGAGGGTCCCAGCGTTCGTTTAAAGATGAAAGCGTTACAGGAGAAGAAGATAACGTCCCTACACAGCCACTAAGAGATGTTGAAAATGACACAGGAATAACAGATGTCCAAGAGACATCAGTGGAAGAAAGTACGCAGGGGTCTGATGAAACAGATCGTACTTACGAAGATGGTGAGATATTGAGAAGTGACGCAGTCGTTCATATCCAAAGATCTGAAGAGGAGAATGTTGTAGCTATGGGGGAAGGAGAAATAGCCCATGGTGATGAAGTACAAGAACTTGTTAACGATCGGGAGACTTTCAAAAGTAAACAGAAAGATGATGTCACTCTACAGAGGGTATGGAGGTCAGTGGAAAAAGGGGAAAACAAGTATTTAGTGAAGAATGGTGTATTGTTTAAAAGAGTCATGGAAAACCAACAGGAGAGGTTTACTTTGGTGGTACCGAAAGAGTACAGAAGTAGAGTTATGAAGATGGCACACGACGAAGTCTTCGGTGGTCATCAAGGGGTAAAGAAGACGATGGGTAAAATTACCCAACAGTTCTTTTGGCCGAACATATATTTGGATGTAACTAAGCATTGTTACTCGTGTGATATATGCCAGAGAACGTGCCCGAAAGGCTCAGTGAAGAAGATACCTCTGTGTCCAATGCCCATCATTGAAAGCCATTTCAAAGAGTGATAATCGACCTGATCGGGCCAATCTCACCACCATCTTCAGAAGGACATCAATATGTCTTGACGCTGGTGGATGCCGCCACGCGCTATCCTGAAGCTGTACCTCTGAAGAGCATAACTGCCCAGAAGGTAACAGACAGTTTGGTATCAATTTTCATGAGGTTGGGAGTGCCTAAAGAAATACTCAGCGATAATGGTAGACAGTTCACATCTGATCTAATGAGGGACGTGACAAAGATGCTGAATATTAAACAGAAGTTTTCCAGCATATACCATCCAATGAGTCAAGGCCTCACAGAAAAATTCAATGGTACCCTGAAAAGAATGCTCAGAAGGATGTGTAGTGAGCAAGTAAGAAAGTGGCATAAATTCATAGAACCACTTTTATTTGCATATAGGGAGGCTCCACAGGATTCTACAGGATTCTCCCCATTCGAGCTCCTGTATGGAAGGACTGTGCGAGGTCCGATGCAAATTTTACATGAAATTTGGGCAGGAGATATCAATCCTGAAGAGGCAAGGTCAACGTACCGATATGTCTTTGACTTGCAAGAAAGGCTAAACGAAACTCTGAAGTTGGCCAGAGAGAATTTAGCTAAGGCCCAAATTTCGCAGAAAAAGTATTATGACAAGGGCGCGAAGACCAGAAAACTTAAAGTAGGAGATCTAGCTCTCGTTTTACTACCGACTTCAAGCAATAAGATGCTAATGAGATGGGGCGGGCCATACACAGTGGTGGAGGTGTATGGTAAGGACAATTACAAGATCCAAGTTGGTGATGTGATAAAAACTTATCACATCAATCTGTTAAAGAAGTATATTGTGAGAGAGGAGGACGAGGAAGAGGAAGAAGAGGTGGGTCAACATCCGGTGAATGTAGGTGCTTCGGCAGTGATCCTTGATACTGAGAATGAGGAGAACATCACGTTAGTGGAAATGGACCCCACCATGGTACGAAAGGAGAGGCTGTCCGATACCAAGATTAGTGAGGACATAACAGATGACATGAGGAAAGAACTATTGGAGATCTTAGAGAAGCATGAGGCAATCTTTACAGATGTGCCTGGCACCGCAAAGAACTATTATCATACAATAGATCTTATTGATGATACCCCCATCAGGCTGAAGCCGTACAAGTTACCATTTACGACAAGGACGGAACTAAAGAAGGAAACAGATAAGATGATAAGAATGGGCATCATTGTTCCCTCCACGTCGCCTTATTCAGCGCCAGTCGTCGTTGTCCAGAAAAAGGACGGAAGTAAAAGGGTGTGTTCGGACTACAGGGCCTTAAACAGGGTTACGGTCTTCGATCCTGAGCCCATGACTACGACTCAGACTTTATTTACTAAATTCGCCAAGGACAAGTTTTATACGAAACTGGACTTAGCCAAGGGCTACTGGCAGATAAAAATAAAGCCTGAAGATTGCTACAAAACCGGTTTTTCAACCGAAGATGGGCATTTCCATTATCTTAAGCTGCCATTCGGTATGGTGAATGCTGGAGCAACGTTGGTAAGGTCCATGCGCAGGATTCTAGATGGAATCAATGATGTCGACTTTTATATTGACGATATCATTGTCCACTCTCAGACCTGGCGCGAGCATACGATCACGATTGAGACAGTACTTCAAAGACTTCAAGAGGAGGGATTCACCATCCGGCCGACGAAGTGCGAATTCGCCTCGTCGAGCGTTGAATTTTTAGGCCATTTTATTGGCAATGGCACTAAAGGATTACATGAGGACAATGTAATCAAAATTAAGAAGACAGAGCCACCCAAGAACAAAAAGCAAGTAAGGTCTTTCTTAGGGCTCACTGGTTACTACCAGGACTTTGTCAAGAATTACGCACAGATTGCAGCGCCATTGACCGATTTAACAAAGAAAGGAGAGCCAACGAAAGTAAGGTGGGAATCCAGACATCAGCAGGCATTTGAGAAGTTAAAAGAAGCTTTGAGCTCGAAGCCCATCCTGAAGATGCCAGAATTGGAAAAAACATTCACGCTGCAAGTGGATGCTTCCGGCACTTCATTAGGATACGTCCTCTTACAAGAAGAAGGAGGAATCCTTCACCCGATCGCTTATGGAAGTAAAAAGTTGTCTGAAACACAGCAGAGATATTCAACTTTAGAGAAGGAGGCACTAGCGATCATTATGGGTATTAGAAAATTCGAGCCTTACCTCTACGGGAAAGAATTCATCTTACAGTCCGACCATAGACCGCTAACGGCTATGAATAAGAAGAGGTACGAAAATAATAGAATTATGAGATGGTCCTTATACCTGCAGAGGTTCAGATTTATATTAAATCATATAAGTGGAAGAGATAATGTTATAGCCGATTATCTCAGCAGGTCATATGCCGAAGACACAATGGGTTCATCGTCAGAAGTCTCTGCCGAAGAAGAAGCACTTTGTAAATGAAACCCATGTTTTAAATATCATGTACATAAAAGCAAAATGTACCAATTTGCTTCATAATGGGGGGCCAAAGATGTAATGCAGTGGTACGTGAAATGTATAACATGACTTTCATTTATGTATTTTTAAGGTAAAGGCTAAGTATTGTTATTGCAATACTATTTTTTTTTTGTTATATATTGAATGTACGCTGCAAAGGCTCAGTTGAAAATAGTGTAAATATGTTTGTATTTTAAGTGTAAATAATAGCCAATGAAAACTCGTTTTTTAAAGCTTAATTTTGAAATCTAAGTTGTCATTGGCCATTATTGACAAAAGCTTTATTAATGTTGATTTGATTATTATTATTATTATTATTATTATTATTATTATTATTAATAATATTTTTAAAGCATTTGTAAGGATACTACGTCTTAATAAATATTTATAAATGATTATATATATATATATATATATATATATATATATATATATATATATATATATATATATATATATATATATATATATATATATATATATATATATATATATATATATATATATATATATATATATATTTAGTTAGTTGAATAAATGTATTTTATAAGGTGAGGAAGTGCAATATCTTCAATGTTGTTAGTCTTTCATATTTTTGTTTTTCAACGAAAATTGATATTTCTTGAGAAGGTGTGTAATTTTACAAGAAATACCAATCTTACGTACTTACTAAATATCTGGTATATATTTATCTTCATAAATTAATTGATAAATGGATACATCATTGTAATTATTGTTTTAAAAGTTATGATTGGTTAATAAAGCGTAGGCTAAGCTACTGGAAGTTATATAAATAGTAAAATTATGAATATTTGTTATCTTTTTGCTTTTGTTGTTGCCCATCTGAGGTGTATATTTTAGTTGGTAGCCGTTGACGCCTTATATCCGATCAATTTTATTTTGTCAGTGTCTGTATATTTTGTGTCCAATTAGTGATTATTTTATTATTTGTTTTACAAAGTAAATGTATTATATGTTTAAAATATAATATTGTGGTAATTCAATGTGGAAAGTTTTGCTAATTATTTTGTAGTAAAGATAAAGGTATTTTAAGAAGTGTTTTCAAATTAATTTGTGTTTATATTTTGTGAATATTTTATGCATTCTGGTCTCAAAGTGTCGTCTGCAAACTATAATTTTGCAAGGTGCATTATGTCCGATTGTTGCTAGGTATAACTGGCAGGTAAGCTCTTGTATTACTGACATTTGTTTTGAAGTGTTGCAAATATTATTTTGTGCTAATAAATATAAAACGTTTAACAGTTTGATATTTATTTATTTTAATATATGGTTAAATTGTCAAAGTCACAGTTTTCTTGTTTAATTAAAAGATTTGTTTAATTCACTAGTAGGCAACTCTTTGCTTTGTTGTGACAGCTGTGTTTATAAGTCAGCTGTTCTTGTAGTAAATTTTGTGCACACTTATAAATCGACATACTTATGTAAATGCTAAAATCATTTAATTTTCAAGTAGAATTTTGTATTTCTTATTTAAACGACCAGTCTATATGTTTTTATTAATATAGTTCACATATTTATATCCATTCTTGCGCATAAATATCTATGTATTTTATAGATACATATTTATGTTCAAGGATCTATATAAATTTAAAGATAAAGTATTTTTGTAATTCTTTAATTGATTAACAGTATAAAATATATCATTGGTATAGTACTGTGATTCTATATATTCTATGCGCATGTATGTAGATATCTAAGGACATCTAACTACATGTTCATGAATTTATAAATGTACTTCATAAGAACAATTACATTTTATATTTTTTTTTTTTATTTAAAATATAATTGGTATTTAGTGTTGTGGTTCTATATATTCTATGCGCATGTATGTAGATATCCAAGGACATCTAACTACATGTTCGTGAATTTATAAAACCTAGTCTTGTAAGTACAGCACGCTTTTATTTATTTTTTTTTATTAAAATATTTTCTAAAATTATTCTCGTAGTTTCCTTGAGTGTTTCCAAACGTATTTTACTTTCTTATTTATTTGAATTTTTAAGTATTAAATATTCTAAGTCTTAAAGACATTGGTTTCATGATCAGAACATTGATCATTAAACAGGTGAGTTCATTGATAAGAAATAATATTGACTGAACGGTTTTCATATAAGGCAAAGAATCCGGTCAAACCGTTGTTCCACTTGAAGGGTCTCTAAAAGGATAAGTTGGTGAGTTTTAAGTATAGAGTTGCACTGCAATATTGCACAGGCCGATAGCTCATTCAACAGGAGGCCTGGATACTGTTACAATACAGGTTTGAGAATCTAAAAGGTGTTAGTTGATTGGATTGTCACGGGGGCCTGGCCAAAGGATTTGTTTATCAGTTTGTACATAAGAATTTCATAAATAATATTTTACTCAATCCAATACAATAAATATATATATATATATATATATATATATATATATATATATATATATATATATATATATATATATATATATATATATATATATATATATATATATATATATATATATATATATATATATAATACATACCTATATATATATATATATATATATATATATATATATATATATATATATATATATATATATATATATATATATATATATATATATATATATATATATATATATATATCATGTAATGTATATATATATACATATATATATATATATATATATATATATATATATATATATATATACTATATATACTATATATATATATATATATATATATATATATATATAATATATATATATATATATATATATATATATATGGAGATGGCATATCTAAATACAAGGTACATACCAACAGTGTGGTTATCAAAATAAAAGTAATTGTCTTTATTATACTAAATCAGTTTTAAATATACTGGGTTTCTTTTATTGAATATCAATTATATTTTTAAACGTTTTATGTTAAATCATTTATATTAGACTTTTGTATATTAAATTTCAATATTAAAAATTTTCTATTAAAGTTATTATTATTATTATTTTTTGTTAAAACTTTTAGCTTAAATTTACTTATTAAATTTCAGTTAAAATTTTGTACCAATTAGGTAAATCGTATTTCTGACACTAAAGTTTCAATTCATTACCGGTGTTTTAATATCTGTAGATTCATGTGTGATAGCTTGGGCTGAAAACTTGGGCCCTGGTGTGGCAGTGTCCACTTGCGGTGTACATACTCGTTTCGAGTTTGAATAACAGCAAATCTTCGACCAACATTAATATCTTGCATCACTACTCTATCTCTTAATATAACATCTACTCCTCTATTTCTTTATTTCTAACTGTTCGTCTCAACCTTAATATGAACATCTACTCCTTTATCTTAACATAAACATTTTCTCCTCTATTTCTTTATTTCTAACCGTTCGTTTCCAACCTTAATTATAAACAACCACTCCTCTATTTCTTTATTTCTAACTTTTCGTCTCCAACCTCAGCTTCCATCTTTTAAGGTGCCTCATATTTATGGGCAAAGTTTTTTCATACATTGGGGCGTCCCACATTAGCGATCTAGCGTATTTTATAATTTAGTTATACCTATAGAAATGTGTTGTATGATATACTACTAGGTATCTTTGAAGAAGTGTAGTTTATTATACAATAAGCGGACGACCAGTTAGTTTTATCGGAGACTTGGTTGGTTAGCAAAATAAAAAAACTCAAAGGGGTTGTCTCATTTACATCATGGGTAGACTCATCATATTCAGTTAAACATAGTAAATATAATACTTAACCAAACAAAGAGCCATCTGCCCTTACAAATATATCTGAGAAAATATCGATTTTCTCACAACCTCCTTTAACTAAAATTATTATAACCTAATTACAGAGAGGAACACCACCTCTCCTCACAATTTAATTATTCATCTTCTAAATTTTATTACTACTTTAAGTGAAGAAAGGAACACCACATCTCAATTTATTTTCATTTATCGATTGTCGTTATTCAAAGGTGGGGTGCTTGTTTTGCTGGTGCATTAGCTGCCATCTTTATCTGTTCAATAGCGTTTGGTTTTGAGCATGGGTCGTACACTACAAGTTAAGGAAAGATGCATTTGGGATAAAATGTCTTTAAATATTTATGGAATTCCCCTTTTTATTTTAAGAAGGATTCTCCCCCAAGATACTTCTTCTTTTCTTTCTCCCACCTCTTTTTACGCCCCTTAAGTGTTTAATCCGACAGATGCTATCGCTATAAAAAATTTAAAAAACACTGCTCTGTTCTTTTGTTTTGTATTTTCATTTGAAGAAAACCAAGTTTCAGACATTTTTGAAATTTAGACCTACAATTTTTTGTCGGAATGATTTCATGCTTGAACTGTATAAAGAGGATTCTATTATCTAAAAATTATAACACGGATTTTTGATATCTTCATCCAAATCAACGAGTCACCAATTTTTGACACCCTACGAAAATCGTTTTCATAAAGCTTTTTTGAGGGGTAATTTTTTTTCCGTTCTTCAGGAGTGGCTTTGAAGGTGTCCAAAGGGTGTCCAAAGCGTCGACAGGAAAATTGTCGACAACATCTATAAGGTGTCCATATCGTCGACACATCTTTTGACAAATATAAGCCTAATTTTAATTTCATCTATCTATCCAGGTAGGTTAGGTTAGGTTAAGTTAGGTTAGGTAGATTAGGTTTTGTTGGGTTAGTTAGAGAAACTCTAAATAACACTTAAAAATTCAGTATGGTATTGATAGCGTCATAGGCCGCAAATGTAAGACTACATTTTTTTCTAAATAATAAAAAGACTTCTTTTAATCGTGAAAATGTTTCAAAAATTGATGATGCAGCCTCATGGACATCATTGCAAATGCTTAAATTTATTATTGGAATGGACTTTCGTGAATCGTTGCCAAACATAACTGAGTCACTTAAACTGTTTCTAACAATTTGTGTGTCAGTGTCTTCTTGTGAGAGGAGTATTTCAAAACTGAAATTAATTAAAAACTATCTCCACTCAACAATGAGTCAGTCTCGTTTGACAAGCTTGGCTATATTTATCAATTGAAAATGAGATTGCAAAACATGTGAATTTTGATGATTTAATCCAACAATTTTCAGAAGTCAAGGCTCGCAAAAAAAACATTTTAATATATTTCTAGTTTTTACTATTCATTAAAATGTTTTTTCTCATTACTGTAAAATTTTGTATTATGTATTTTTACAATAAAAATATAATAGTTTATACCTCTTATCATCATTGTACCTGTTACTGTTAGTCATTTGTATATATATATATATATATATATATATATATATATATATATATATATATATATATATATATATATATATATATATATATATACCATATATATATATATATATATATATATATATATATATATATATATATATATATATATATATATATATATATATATATATATATATACTAAGGTTTGATTGCCCTTTAATTAATTCAACTATACATTAAAACTTTTTAATTAAAACATATTAAAATATTTCACAAAATAATTTAATTAATTTAACATTGCTATATAACAATAATATAATGCCCAAAATGACGGGCCCACTCTAGCTTTCGTCTGTTCTTTCTTTCAGACCTTGTTCAAGAGTAAGAGTTCATTCCATAAATTTTAAGCAAAGAATAAATTTTTTTAGTTGGATGTTACTTTTTTTATTTTTCTTGATGATCCTAATGCTATATTCTGAATGACAGATCAACCCGGAATCATACAATAGATATTCAAAACATGCAACCAATCTTCTCTGCCCCACAAATCAATAAAAGAAAAATTATTGAATCATATATCATAAAAAATTCAGGGAACTTTAATAAACAAGACGGTGAGTTTAAAATAGACTTCATTCAGAATATAGCATTAGGATCATCAAGAAAAATAAAAAAAGTAACTAAAAAATTGATTCTGTGCTTAAAATTTATGGAATGAACTCTTACTCTTGAACAAGGTCTGAAAGAAAGAACAGACGAAAGCTAGAGTGGGCCCGTCATTTTGGGCATTATATTATTGTTATATAGCAATGTTAAATTAATTAAATTATTTTGTGAAATATTTTAATATGTTTTAATTAAAAAGTTTTAATGTATAGTTGAATTAATTAAAGGGCAATCAAACCTTAGTAAATATTTGCAAACGTTTTAAAGTTTGGTAAAATCTATACTATATATATATATATATATAGGTATATATACTCTTTACTCTCATATATATATATATATATATATATATATATATATATATACTATATATATATATATATATATATATATATATAGAGGCCTATCTAGTGCTAGGCCCCAACTATGTCGTTACGCCACTGATGGTGTCCAAATCGTCGGCACATTTTTTTTAACGAAATGTTCAAACTGTCGACACATTTAAACTGTTAAGGAAAATGGTAGACCGTTTTTTTGTCGACCGTTTATTGCTGTCGACCATTGACCACCTCGGCTCCCGTTTGACCTGTCGACCAAATGGTACTAGCTTCATTTTAGCCCCCAAACAGGAAATGGTCATAATTTATGTACACAGAAAAAATTTGACCAAAATAAATTGTAAATTGTAAATAAATTGTAACAAATTGTAACTTTTTCTGACCCATAAAACATCTATTTCAGGTGTTTTCTGTGTTTCTAATGATTTGCTTTGAATTTTCATTTGAAGTAAAACTAATATATATATATGTATATGTAATAATATGTATATATATATAATGTATGTAATAATATATGTATATATATATCTTCTTTATATATATATAATAATATATATGTAATATATATATATATATATAT
>JABUQX010068071.1:10000-23668 GCA_015478945.1 Trachelipus rathkii | reverse complement strand
TATATAATATATATATAATATATATATACTATATATATATATATATATATATATATATTATATATATATAATATATATAAATATATATATAAATAATGACATACTTTACATTCATAAATGGAAATTTATTTTAGAATACATTTATAAGAAATAATAATATCATTACGTAGGAAAAAATGATAAAAAGAAAAATAAAAATATTGGCAAGTTAAAAATGCCAAAAAGTACTTGCAGTACCAAGCACAAGTACCAAGTACAAAAGGCTCAAGTACAAGTACAAGTACAAGTAATCAGTGGTTTTAGAAAATGCAAGTACAAGTAAAGTAACTCCAAAAAATGTACTGTAAGTTCAGTCCACATTGAAATCTTCATTAAAATAAATTTTTTAATATATATATTATATATATATATATAATATACTATATATATTATATATTATATATAACATATATATAATATATATATATAATTATATACTATATATATACTAACATATATATATATACATATATATATATATATATATATATTGATATAATATAGCATATATATCCAAAGAGAGAGAGAGAGAGAGAGAGAGAGAGCTTTTCATCATTGGCAGTTTCATACGAAAAAGTGCTATCCCTCTTTCCCGCCCGTGCGCCCTCTCGCTCCTGCGCTCCCCCCCCCGCCACCGCGGGGCTTGCGGGGGTGTTATTTACGCCACTGATCCTCAAGCTAGTGGCAGTCAAGGGAATAAAAATGATGGAGAGAACATATATTTGAGAACGTTTCTTCCTCTAAATTTATTGTTCGGTTACATTTGTTATTTTACCATTAATGGGACAATGACATCGTAAATGGAATACTATTTGTTTACCTATCACTCGTTAATTTTGATAAACCTCAGAATAGGAATATCAGACGTGCTAAGCGTGTTTGTACCAAACGTTAAGTGATCCTACATCGTTAATTTTCTTGCTCCAAAAATTAATTCTTTTGTAATCTTCCTTCTACTTATTCGCCTGATGAATCTGTTTAGATAAAACACCTACATAAGGTAAGCATAATATATATATACTATATATATATATATAATTATATATATATATTACTATATATATATTATATATATATATACTATATATATATATATATTATACATATACTAATATATATATATATAATTAATATATAATATATATATATATATTATATATATTATATATGCAAATCAATTTTTTTTCTATCTTTTTTTTATTTTTAGAAATTTTGTCGGGAAGCTGGTGCGGTGCGGTCGCGATCAAGAGGCCCGCACCCGCACCGCACTTTTATTTTTCTTCCGCCACCGCACCGCACCGCACCAGGGTCGCTTGAAATTGTGATTGCGCACCCGCACCGCAAAAAAATGAGCGCACCACCGCACCGCACCGCACCGCACCTGGTGCGTCGGCCAACCCTAACGGAAACCCCATCTTGTGACAATAAATATATATATATACTATATATATATTACTAATTATATAATATATATATATATATATATATATATATATATAATTACTTATATATTATATATAATATATATAATATATATATATTTATTACTTTATTGGACTGCATTAAAAAATATATAAGTACAGGATCCACTCTTTTTAGTGATAGTTGGATTTCCTACAAAAATATCGCAAACCTACCTGAATATTCTTTCAAACATTTAACTGGTAACCACAGTAAAAACTTTGTGGATCCTGATACTGGGGCTTATACCCAAAATATAGAAGCAGTCTGGAGCGTTTTGAAGTATAAAAATAAGAAACGAAAAGGTACTGTAAAGTTGATAAATTCATATCTATGTGAATTCATGTGGCGAAAAAGAAATACGGGGAAGAAATTATTCACAATGATTTTAAAGGATATTGCCTAATTTTTGAAAATTCTTTCATATATATATATATTTATATATATATATATAATATATATATACTATATATATTATATATATATAATTATATACGTATATATATATAATATATATAATTATATATAATATATATACCGTATTAATATATATTATATATAATATATATATATATATTACTATATATATATATATATATATATAATATTATATATATTATAATACTCATATATATATAATATATAATATAATATATATATATAAATATATATATATATATAGTAAATAATTTCTACTTTTTTGACTTTACTGCTTTTTGACATTCTTCTCACTCACTTTTTTTCTCACCAGACTCCTGTAAGCGTGAACGCTTGTCAGATGTTCTGGACGAAAACCTCCACCGCGTTTCGGTCCTCATAGTATTCCTTGACCTCTTCCAGCTCCGTCCATTCACGTCCTCTTCCTCTCAATGGCCGTCCTGTTTCATCACCCATCTGTTCTTGGTGACCTTTACACTGCCCGTCTTCCAGCTGGCCTCCATCTGTAGGTACCTCTCGGGTATCTATCCCTCATTCATCCTCCATCATAGTCCGTACCATCGTAGCTGTCCCTTTTCAATAAAACTCAGTATACTCTCCACCCCCAGCTCCTCTCTTATATCATCATTTCTCATTCTATCCCTCCTCGTAACTCCCTTTATGGATCTCAACACCCTCATTTCACACGCTTGTATCTTACTTTTAGTTTTTGTAGTTAAAGCCCACGCTTCGCAACCATACGTTAATATAGGTCGTAGAATAGACACGTATATTACTATTTTCACTTTTCGAGGGACATTTCTGTCTCGTATTAGCGGATATAGCAATCTTAATGTATTGTTAAACTTTTCTATTCTACTATTCAATTCTGTGTTAATAACATTTCCCGCCCCGAAACAAACTAAAAGGTATTTAAACTGATCAACCTGCTTCAATTCTTGATCCCTCACTCTAATATTCATTTCCTCCTCCTCTTTACTTATCAACATCACCTCAGTCTTCTCCTCATTTATCCTCATTCCTCTCTCCCTCAACTCCTCATCCCACACTGCAATAAATCTCTGCAGAGCCTCTCTTGATTCAGCCACCAACGCAAGGTCATCTGCGTATCCAAAGACAGTTCCCTCCACTCGTCTCTGGACCATTTTTCCACAATAATCCATGAACAGGATAAACAAAATCGGAGAGAGAACACTACCCTGTTTCACCCCCGTATCAACCTCAAACCAATCTCCATCGTCCATCTGGGTCTTCACTTTGCACAAACTATTCGTATAAGTGCTCTTTATTGCTCTTCTTAGTTTTTCCGGTATTCCATACTCTCTCGTTCTAAGTATATTCCACAGGACCCCTCTCGGTATACGATCAAAAGCCTTCTCCAGGTCTACAAATGCCAAATACATTTTTCTGTTAAATTCCCAACCCTTTTCACATACCATCTTTAAAGCAAATATCAAATCAGTAGTTGATCTATTTGGCCTAAAGCCATGTTGCCACTCATCCATTTTATCTTCTACCCTCTCTCTCAATCTTTTTTCTAATATTCGTTCATATACCTTTGCGATATGTGGTGTCAAAGCAATTCCTCTGTAATTTCTACAGTCTGCCTTATCCCCTTTTTTAAAAATTGGGCATATTACTGATCTGTTCCATTCTTTAGGTGTCCTTTCTTCTCGCCAGCACTTATTCATTAATTCTTTCATCCATATAGTTCCTTCTCCTCCCACATTCTTCAAGATTTCCGCCGGTATCATATCTTCACCCGGTGCTTTCCCGTTTTTCATCTTCTTCAAGGCATATGCCATTTCTTCGTCCGTGATCTGCCACTCATCCTCCACCACCTCCCCATGGTTATCCACTTCATGCATACCCTCCTCCTCCACATCATTTGGTATATTCAGCAAATCAACAAAATAATTCTTCCATCTTTCCCCAATCTCTTTCGGGTCCGTTAACAACGTTCCATTCTCATTCTTCATTGCATATGTTGGAGGTGCTGTTCCTTTCCTATAGTTTTTTGCCATATTAAATATCAATTTTCTAGTACCCGCAAGGTCCTCTTCCAGATCTCTACCAATCTTCTCCCATGTATTTTCCTTTTCCATTCTTTTTATTCTCTCTGTTTCATTTCTCACAGTTATATATGCTTCTCTATCCTCCATTCTTCTTGTCTTCATCCATCTTCTAAAACATTTCATTTTCCTCTTGACTGCTTCTTGCACTCTTTCTGTCCACCAAGCTGTTTGTATTTTCATTTTTCCATATATCGTTTTGGTTTCTATGATCCTCTCAGATACCTCCACCAATGTATCACGGAAAACCTCCCAACCCTCCTCCACATCTACATCCTCCCCAATCCTCTGTCTTTTCGTATCCATTTCTCTCTGGAATGTGTTTTTACAATCCTGGTCTCTCAGTTTCTCAACCATAAATCTTTTTCTCCGCCTGCATCTAAAAGGCTTCGGCATTTCCATTCTCAATTTCCCCACCACCATTCGGTGGTCTGCATCTCCCGATACGGATGGTATACTTTTCACATCCTTAAATATTCTTTTGTTGTTTGTTAATATCAAATCTATCATTGATTTTTCTACGTATCTTTCTAAATCCGCACTCCATCTGTACCAGGTCCATTTCTGACTTTCTCTATGATTATAGTACGTGTTCATTATACTCATGTTGTTACGTACACAAAAGTCTATGATGCTATCTCCCGCCAGATTCTTATTTCCCAAACTAAACGCTCCTATCACATTCTCTATTCCTCTGCGATCCACACCAACGTGTCCATTCATATCCCCCAAAACAATTACATTATCATGGAAAGGTACTCTATTTTTGACGTCCTGCAATTCTTGATAAAAAACTTCCCTCTCTCCAGCTGGTCTTCCTTGCTGCGGTGCGTACACCTGTATAAAGCTTAGATTTACTCCGTTTGTCTTTACTGAAACAGACATAATACGAGAATTTTTCTGTTCGATGTTACTTACTCTTTGTGCCATCTCCTCCGATAATATCACTCCCACTCCATGTCTATTTTCTCTTCCTCCACTGTATATCAGTTGGTAATTATGATGAAGAACTCTAACTCCACTTCCGGCCAATCTCGTTTCACAAACTCCCAGCACATCCAACCCCCGCTCTATCATCAGCATCACCATCTCCTCCTCCTTCCCTCTCAACGTTCCAACATTTAAAGTGGCAACACGTATATTTTTTCTAGAAGTTCCATTTCGTAATCCAAAATCGCGCTGTCGTCTTCTTAAAAGTCTGTCAGGGCTCCGAGGCAAAACAAGAGTTTCTTGAGCAGGTGATGTCGGTTGCCGGCTTGCTAGGCCTGTCGCACTTATTTATTGACATATTAAAAGTATTAACAATTTTTCCTCAATATGATTTTAATTTTACCCTTATTTTTTTTTAGTTTTTATTTTGGAACAGAAATTTGGCACCTCAAACAAACTTGAACCGTAGTAATAATGGTGATAGTAATAATATTGAAGAAATTGATGATAATAAAGTTAAAATATAGTGAATAGTGATTAACAATAGTGAAATATGTTGTTTTTTTGTGTGAAATATAGTGTATATAATAATAATAATAATAATAATAATGACTGTATATATATATATATATATATATATAAACATATAGATAATATATATATACTATCCATATAAATATACTACTTTATATATATATATATATAATATATATAATAATAGTTATATATGTGTGTGTGTGTGTGTGTATGTTTTGTGTGAATGTGTGACATTCATATACATATTTAAATCCAAAAAAGAAAGTCTATAGTTATAGATTAATTTAAAAATATATATATATATACAATATATATATATATATATAATACTATATATTATATATACTAACTATATATATTACTTATATATTATATACATATCACCATTTCCTGCATGGTTGCAAGGTGGTGTTGGTGGTCAGATTTTAATTAAAACTATAACCACCATTCACGAAAAGAATAAAATGGTAGAAGGGGGTTTTCAGCCCCTTGCCACCAAAGGAAGAAAATTTTGAAAATTTACTTCATACGAATCGGCCCTACCGCTTTGAGAAACGCAGCTTCACCCTCCTGCCAATTTAAAATTCCAAATTTTATTCATTATTACTGATTTCAAATTTAATATTTAATTTTCCAAAATTACCAAAAGACATGAAATTAAAAATTTGCAACTCTCCATCAAAGACTTTCAAATGAAAATTAATTTAAATGTATAAATTAAAAATTTTGCATTTTTATAATCCAGAATCGTAAAAAATATATTTTTCTTTTAATTGTTTACTGTTACTTCTAACCCAATAAGCATTCTCTCTTCTGAAAATATGGTCAGACCACTTCTAGAGCAGACTTTTAAGATTTTCTACTTCTTTTCAATATATAACTTCAGTCTTTCCTTCTTCTTTACCACTCTTTCTTCTTCTGGATCTTTCTGTTTTTCGCTTCCCATCTGGTTTCCACTGCGCTCCACAATCGATGACGGTCGTAATCATTTATATATATAATATATATATATATATTTAATATATATAATATATATTAATATATATTATTATATATATATCATATATTATTATATATATATATATATATATATACTTATATATATATAAATATATATATATATATATATATTATATATATATATATATATATAATATATTAAATATATATATTATATATATATATATATATATATATAATATAGATATAATATATATAAATATATCAATTTAAAATACTCGCCAGCTGAAGCAATATGACGTGTATAAAGACATATCAACGTTAACGTAGATTCATTTTAAATGAATGAGTCACAGGGGATTTTACTCTCTCATCAGCGGGATTCGAACATTGGACTCCGCGTTGCAGAGGTTAACAATAGCCGGATGCTCTAAACACTAGGCTATCCACGTCCCCAAAAAACGCTTCAAGCGTGTTTTTAAAGCACCCGGTTTCTCATCCCATAATTGCTGTGTACTGTTCATATATACTATATATATATATATATATATAATATATATAATATATATATATATATTTATAGTATATATATATATATAAATATATATAGATTAATATATATATATATATCTACTAATATATATATAGGATACTATAATATATTATATATATATTATATATATATATATATATATATTATATATATATATAGATATATATATATATATATATAATATATAAATATATATAATATATTTTTTATTTTATTTTATATTTATATAAAAGCACCCGATAGCTCAGTGGTTGAGCACTCGCCAAACAAAGCGAGGGTCTCAGGTTCGCAACTGGTCCGAGTGCTAAACACTCGTTGCAGACAATGTGAGCTATTCTCTCCTTGGGCTTGGCTTCTGTCCTGCGCGGACGTTAAATGAGTACTTCCCCTCCTAGATTAGGCCTCTGCCCGTAAACGGTGATGTTTATTTGCAAAAAAAAAAAAAAATGGTGTAAGGTCTGGAAGACACTTCATTTTTCAATTTTTCCAACTTCCTTTGAGGTGCACTTTTAAACGTCATGTAACGTGGCATGTACGCCATTAAATTGATCATGCATTTGGGATTTTTCCCAACCCCGGTGGAATTTGATAGTCCTCTGGCCTTTCCCTCCCACCAAATGAGATGTAAAAAAAAAATAAATGCAGCAAAAATTAGCTACCAGTTCGCTTTCCTGATAAGAAATTTAAAACCCGGTTCGCTCAAACCTTTGCGAATCTGCTCATGATCACCATAGGTGGCTATAGATATTTATATGGATGAAGTAACAAAAGGAGGTAGATATAGTTTTCAAAGATCACTCCTTTTGGCCTATACTCATTATTTTATATATTTCAGGCTTGTAAAATTGCTAGAGTTATACTAAAGGAACAGACCCTTAAATATTCTGACACATTAATCGACTTTGGTTTCTACCTTCTTAATGTTGACGAAATTCATCATGGAATTGAAGTCTATGAGGTAAAGATTAAATGAATTTCACATTGCTAGTCTTTCAGTTAAGTAAATTTGTAATTTTGATACGATGTTGCAATATATATATATAATATATAATATATATACGTATTATATAATAATATTATATATATATATATATTAGATATATAATATATACGTATATATATATATATTACTATATAAATATATATATATATATATGGATATTATATATATATAGTATTAAATAAAATATATATATATATATATATAGTATATCCTATATACTATATATAATATATATATATATATATTAGAATTATATATTATATATATATTATATTATATATATATATATACTATATTATATATATATATCATATATATATATATATATATATATATATATATAATATACTATATATATATATATATATATATTTTAACTATATATATATATATATATATATATATATATATATATATATATATATAATATATATATATATATAGTATATATATATATATATAAATCTATCACTATATATATATATATATCATATATATAATATATTATATATACTATAATAATTATATATATAATTATATATACAACCTCCTGTGGAAACCGATTGAGCAATTTTGAAGAGTTATAAAAATGTAATGGGAGTACATAGAGATGACATGTTATTATACTCGAGGTTGGCAGTTCTTACCATTTTTAATCCTTAAGTTCTGAAAATAATGTCCTCAAGATGGCCCCCATTATTAGCAACACACTGATGGAGCCGTTCTCTGAAGTTTTGAACAGCACGTTCACACATATAGCGTGGTATTGCGTTGACTTCTTCAACAATTCGCTCCCTTAGCTCTGGTAGGGTGTGAGGGTGACTTTTAAACACCTTTTCTTTCAGATATCCCCACAGAAAGAAATCGCAAATGCTCAAATCAGGTGACCGTGCAGGCCACCCTACATCACCCCTCAGAGAGACCAGACGTCCGGGAAACATTCTTCCCAAAACAGTGAGTGAGTTTCGGGCTGTGTGAGCTGTAGCCCCATCTTGTTGGAACCACAAGTCCCCAACCCCAAATCCTCAACAATCTCTTCCATTTTTGGATGCACGAAAGTGTTCAGCATGGTGACATAACGTTCGGAATTTACGGTCACAGTCACTCCTTCCTCCTCAAAGAAGTATGGGCCTATAACACCAAACCGTGATACGGCACACCATACCGTTAGTTTAGGGGAATGTAGTGGCCTTTCCTGGATAACTCGGGGGTTATTTAATGCCCAGTAGCGGAAATTTTGCTTATTGACAGCCCCACACAGGTGAAAATGTGCCTCGTCGCTACTGAAGAAGGCTGCCTCGGGAGGGATCTGTGCAAGCATTTGCGCACACAGATCTCGGCGGTTTACATAATCTGTTTGCTTCAATTCCTGAGCCATCATTATTTTATATGGATGGAAATGTAAATCCATATGCAGAATCCTTCTCAAACTGCGGTCGGATATTCCCAAAGCAACAGCATGCCGTCGGGCAGAACGTCGAGGCGACTGCACTACCGCTGCTCTTACTCGCTCCACATTTTCTGGTGTTCTGATGGATCTGCGTCGGGCCATGGTATCTGTTCGTAGTGAATACCAGCATGACTAATTGTACCCGGAACCGAAATTTTGTTCGAATGAGGAAACAGCGAATCGTTACGCGGACATGTAACCGTCGCCGAAAAAACTCTGTTAAGACGCGGATCAACAGAATTTTTTTTCATAAAAACTTCCGCACGGCAAAGCCACGATACACCTCCGTCCACACCCATGTCTCGATAGTTAAAACATGGGAATGGTCAGCGGAAAGAAACGAGACCGCGAGGGCATTCTGCCTCCCCTTACTCACCGCCCAAGAGTGAAAACCCCCAAAGCCAATGCATACCTATATACCAGCAGTCCACCACTCCTGCCGCTTCCATCCTTTCTCCTCCCTACCCATCACCTCCACTCAACCCCATATACCTCAAACCCCGTCACCACAAACAAAAACCTCAACCAACTCACCAAGACTGGGAGTCAGGACAGATCGCAGCACTGCCACCGGCGCAACAGCCACGCAAAAAGTAGACAGATACACCCCACAGATCAAGAAAGAATATCGACCCCATCCCAACGGCCATACTCAAAATCAACAACCAAGCCCCCAGCCAACCTTACCCGACCACCATCTATCTCATAACCACTTGTACCCTCACTCACACCCACCCTACCATACTCTCCACTTCACTACTAACACTCATGGAAACGACACGTACAGAACAAATCCACACAAAACCCCCTAGAACACCTTTCCAACAACCTGAGGATACGCACGTCACGGACCAAACTCAACACCACCAATAAACTCCCGACCATCTCCACGACCACATCCAAACAACCAATAATGGCCCGCAGCTCTCACCTCCTCGCGCGCACGATAGGGTCACAACACCAACCAACCCAATAACACACCCGTCTCCAAACCTCAAAACGAACCGCTTTAAACTATAACACCCTAAAGTCTGCAACTCACTCCCATAAACCCCGCAACACAAACAATACTACACCAACACTCTCACAATTTCTACCCCACTATCCTCCAATCAGGACAGTCAGCATTTTACTTGACTCATCCACTTTTTACTTCCGTCCTTAAACACCCGCCACCAAGTCCGATTACACCAACCCGAAGCACCACCACTTCCAACCCACACCAAATAAATCCCAAAATAACTACCGCTACACACACAACCGAACATCATCCGTCATCCATACCCTATCACAAATCCCACCACACCTTGCACCACCAACACCAAATCATCAACATATTTCAATCACATCATATAATACAATCTCAAACACTCACCCACATATTACTATACCTCAACACCCAACACAACACACACCTACACACTCCCTAATCACCACCAACCCCAGTAACATTAACCATCAAAAATACATATATAACGAACAACCATTCTCTAACCACACATAACTCCCAACCAATGCCAAACGAACGCGCGCGCACCTAAACGCACTCCACACAATCTCGACAAGACAACAGCACCACTACTCTCACACGTTCACCTAAGACTCAACACAAACCTCACCTAACCTCACCATTGCTTCCTCCCCCAGACCCCCACAAAAACCAGCTCCTCTACAACCTTAACACTCCACTAAACCACACAACCAACAAAATTCAAACTAACTGCGATACAACAACACAATCCCCATCATCGACTAAAAATTACCATAGCTCAGCCATCAAGACATATAAGTCACACCTCACACTATAACAACCCCTCGCACCACACAGCATTTTAATTGCACCAGTCACCTTCCTGCCGTTCACAATCTCCCATATCGCAAGCCTAACCACCCATCCTGCCCATCATCGCATTCCCTTTCATCCAAAATATATTCTAAATATTTAAACTCCGACACTTTTTCCAGCTGTTAGCTGCTCACCATTTAACATAGCTTCACACCGAGGACTCGGCTCCCTCCCACTCACACACCACATAACCTTACCTACTTAACTCCAGCATTTACTTCAAACCCCTCCCTATGACCATTCTTGGCCAAATCCCATTACCAATGCTCTTCAAACTTCTCTTCAGATTCACTGCACCCAAAACGCCCAACATCATCCGCAATTATAAATAGGGTAGGGGCAACCTCCATTCTCTTCATTTCTGCATCATTCTAGCGCCACCCCCAAACTCTAATTCTTTCATAACCCCATATCCATAACAATTGAATACAAACCAAAGGAGACATCCAAAGCACATTCCCTGCCACTTCACCACCATCCTAGCTATTACACTTAGCCCAGATCACTTTTTGACACCAATTTATTCTTACACACGCCTCACTTATCGTCAACATACTTTTGATTCCATCAGAAGCCTACCACCAACAACCAACAACACCATATATCACTTACACCTGCCATATAGCTTTCCCTTTTAATCCTATCATTCGCTATTGCAAATCCATAAAACCAAAACACAATTTATTCTAAATTATTCTTTCTCCTCATATTCTCAATCATTTGTTTCAATGGTTAAAGATTTGACATCCACCACATCCTCTACCACTGCCTAAACGCACCTTGTTCTTCACCAATTAGATTTCAGTGACTCGACGCCCACCACTTTCGTCGACCAATATACTAGCATATATCTTCCCTACAACACTCAATAAACTAATTCCCCTATAATTTCTACAGTTACCCTTATATAAGAGTACTATTACTGGTCTCCTCCAATCCACTCGGAACTATACCCTCCAAAAACGCTTTGTTACACAACTTTCAAATCCAATCAATCACCATCTCTCCTCCGTTCTTGATCATTTCACCAGAATTTCATCTATACCTGCAGATTTGCCATTCCTCAACTTTCCCACTCTACCCATTACCTCCTCCTCCTTTTACTAATGACTTTACCCTCAAAATACCTATTCCCTCTTGCACCATCAAACCCGCACACATTCACCATCACCTTTTCATTACTGCTAATGTTATGCAGATTTTCGAAGTGTTCTTCCACACTTCCCCTGACATCCATATTCATGTTATGAAAGCACCATCCCTATTCATTATTCTAAGTTGATTCCTCTTATTCTCATTCTTAAGCTTTCCCACTTCCTTCTAGAAGAGCTTCCTATTCCGGTGTGAGTCCCCATTCATCCTCCTTCCAAATTGTTCATTTACCTCTTTTTTTTCCTCCTATGTATACACCTTTTAGTATTACTTTTTTCCTCATTATATAATTCTAAACATCTTTCTTTTGAAACCTTCATCATTGGATTTAGTACATTCACCACGTTTCTTTTTTACTTTTAACCTCTTGCATCACCTCTTCATTCCATCAGTCACTGTTAACATTCTTACTTCCTACTTTAGCACATCCACATACTTCCTTTGCACTGCTAACAACTGCTTACTTCATTTGCTCCCAGATTTGCTCAGTTACAACTTGTTTACATTCAACTGATTTACTTGCGAGCGCTCAAATACTTATCCTTAATTACCTTGTTCAAACTCTCACTCTTAATTCTACCCACTTCCTTCATACTCACCTTCCTCTCCATCCAAGCCCCCATTAACTTAATTTACATTAAACACAATATATATGATCCGCTAATAATCTGATTCCCAAACCCCTTCGTGTTTAACATTCCGAGCACATACTTCAACATCTTTACGAGGGAGATATATATATATATAATTATATATATATTATATATATATCCTATAATATATATATTATATAATATATACTATATAGTATATATACTATAATATATTACTAACTATTATATATATTATATTATATCATATATATATATACGGTATAATTATATATATATATATATATATAATATATATATATATATATATATATAATATATATATATATAATATAATATATATATAATATATATTTATTATATATATCAAAAAGTATGTGATGAACCGATAGTGAAGCGTATAGTTAGGATCTAGTATCAGTATCTAGCGTGGGCTAATGACCAATACCAGACCATCCATGATATTATCTCAACTCAGGTTGAGTCTCAACGTATAGGCAACCTTTGCTTTGACCCATTTGATATATGGCCAGGTTTAATGGCAGGTTGCTGGTTTTATATATACACTTATGCAGTGGCCCTCTGTATAAACCACAAAAACAACAGAGTAAACCTG
>JABUQX010068071.1:0-5000 GCA_015478945.1 Trachelipus rathkii | reverse complement strand
CTGGTGGAGTCGGAGTCGGAGTCGGAGTCGGAGTCGAAATTTTTTGTTTAAGTGGAGTCGGAGTCGGAGTCGAAAATTTTTGTTTAAGTGGAGTCGGAGTCGGAGTCGAAAATCCAAATTTGAATTTAAGGAGTCGGAGTCGAAAAATTTATTTTACGACTCCGCAGCCCTGCTTATAAAAGCATATTTTTTACCAAGAAAGTTTACAGTGCTTTTTTTTTAAGAACATTTGTTAAGTTATTTATTATTGCTTTCTAGGGGACTTGGAGTTGGGCCTGAGACGAATCTTGGCTATGAACTGAATAGACGAACTTTGGCTTCGGCGAACGATTAGCGCTGCAGTCATTTAGTTGGGGGAGCGTGAACAAGCCGGCGAGCTTTTCTGACTGGGAAATAGTCACACGGCTTCTTGGCTGATTGATCAAGGATTCTTCGGGTCAGTGCGTGAAAGGTAGCAGGAGCCGAATAAGTTTATTCAGGGAATAGGGTTAAGGCATTGTAAGTGGTTATTTATTATTTTAGGAACTGATACGATTTTAAAATATTTTATGTGGAACTTTTAAGCGAATTTATTGAGTTAATATTGTTGTAAAAATTTGGAAGCAATTTAGTAAAGTGAGTGAAGATAACGAATAAAGATTACGAACAAAGGTAAAATGAAAGGTAAAGATTTAAAATGTTAGTTTGTTTATTTTGTTAAATATATTTTATGAAAAAGTTTTATTTGTTAAAATCCTTCTTTCCATATATTGCAAATGTTTTATAAGCAGGTTGAAGCTTAAATTGCAGGAAGAAATCGCTCCGTTTCACTGGTGGCCTCGTAGGTGTTTTGGGAGCGAACCTTTGCAGAATTTGCAGTATGGAAGGAGGGAAGAAAAGAATCCAGAATAATTGGCGGAAAATAAGGATTCAACAGTTAAGTAAGGTTAAATAAAAGTTTGGGGAAATGGAGGAAACAATTTAAACAAAAAAGGGTATGTATTTAACTTTGTTTATAGTTTCTTTGTTTTATGGTAGAAATTTGATAAAGTAGGTTAAAAAGTAAAAGGTTTTTTTTCGTTTCTTGTTAAGTTTGTTAAATAAACAAACTTGAAAGGGGAGTCGTATAATGGGATATAATAAATACTTAATAGAATGAAGTAAACTTAAGAGTAGAATTAGAAGATAAATTAGATCGTTCCTGTGAGCCGAGAAATGAAGAAGTTAAAAAGCAGGATAAATAAACAAGCAAAAGGATAGTATGAAAGTGGAAAAAAGGAAAAAGAAGACCCGTTTGAAAAACGTAAGTAGAAACTTAAAATAAAAGGTTACTTATAATAGCATTTTTTTACCAAGAAGGTTTATAGTGCTTTTTTTTTAAGAACATTTGTTGAGTTATTTATTATTGCTTTCTAGGGGACTCGGAGTTGGGCCTGAGACGAATCTTGGCTATGAACTGAATAGACGAACTTTGGCTTCGGCGAACGATTAGCGCTGCAGTCATTTAGTTGGGGAAGCGTGAGTAAGCCGGCGAGCTTTTCGGACTGGGAAATAGTCACACGGCTTCTTGGCTGATTGATCAAGGATTCTTCGAGTCAGTGCGTGAAAGGTAGCAGGAGTCGAATAAGTTTATTCAGGGAATAGGGTTAAGACATTGTAAGTGGTTATTTATTATTTTAGGAATTGATACGATTTTAAAATATTTTATGTGGAACTTTTTTTTAAGCGAATTTATTGAGTTATTATTGTTGTATAAATTTGGAAGCAATTTAGTAAAGTGAGTGAAGATAACGAATAAAGATTACGAACAAAGGTAAAATGAAGGGTAAAGATTTAAAATGTTAGTTTGTTTATGTTGTTAAACATATTTTATGAAAAAGTTTTTATTTGTTAAAATCCTTCTTTCCATATATTGCAAATGTTTCATAAGCAGGTTGAAGCTTAAATTACAAGAAGAAATCGTTGTTAAATATATATATATATATATATATATATATATATATATATATATATATATATATATATATATTTATATATATATACACCGTATATACATATATATATATATATATATATATATATATATATATATATATATATATATATAAATATATATATATATATATATTTCCATATTTTTCTATGCAGAAACTCGTTTGATTAAGTGATATCGTGTGCTCAATATAAAGGAACATCGACCTTCTAGAAGACTGTCACAGCACGGTATTGTGGTGGAGGATTCAGTCAGCGGTCTCCTGTGTTTTAAACTATCATTGGTCACAGAAGAGAGGCGCAAATGATACTACGCGCAAACAAGAATAAATTTACTAAGTATAGCATGTTTTAATTCCTTCAATATTATTCATATATTATTTACAATTATATATATATATATATATATATATATATAGTATATATATATATATATATATATATATATATATATATATATATATATATATTATATATATATATATATATATATATATTAAAAAAAGAAATATATATATATATATATATATATATATATATATATATATATATATATATATATATATATATATATATATTTATATATATAAAATATATATAATTAAAAGAAAAATAAATGTTGAATAACAGTCAATTTCAACAAATGTCTTCAATAAATAATTTTTATTCTCCTTTCAACAAAAACGCGTTGTCTTGAATATCAATAATGTCAAATTTATTTACATCAAATATAATCTTCTTAAGTATAATAAAAATATTCATAAATATTTAAATGGAAATTCGAGTCTGTAATAATGCTTTGAGAGAGTGAGGTTCCATAGAATTCATTAAATACACTTTGCGAGAGAGAGATAAGTAACTTGAATATAGAAATATTCTTTAAACGTAGATTCGTGATTCTTAACAAATATATCCAAATCACTACAATAATTCTGTACAAAATAGTTCTTTTCTTCTAATCAAATAATCTTGTAAAATGATAATGAATATTCTTCTGTATAAAATATACTGCACAATGTTATAAGGAAGATACACACTTACTGTGTTACGGCAACAATATAATTGTAAACAATGATGCGATCACTTGCGAGATCAATGGAATAGCAAGCTTATCAATAAACGTAGAATCAAATAAATAGTAGGAATGACTTCACTTGTTATTTGAATAATAAACTTGTAAAATAATATCACTCGAGTTATCTCAAATCACTAGATGAACTCTTAATGCTAAAATCACAATAATTGTTTTCTGCACAGCAGCAGTCTTTTGACACAGCTCTCTCACATGAAACCAGCGACAAACTCTCTCGAATGCTACGATACATTCTATCTTATACTACAATATTTCAGGGCTTACCAACTCGTGGCGTGCTTGCTCTCGAACCTAAATACTAATTTATACAACTTTTAATATAATTTATATGCTTCTGTTTTTCTCCTTAACTATACAAGTAAATATATAATATATATAAATTACGCGGGTATAGAATACCCTCTCCTCCGAGGAAGGATTTTATCTTATAAAATTCTATGATATTCTGTACATGAATCTGAGTAAAAACAAAGCATTTAAATTCTATTCTAATTACTTTCCTACAACATAGAATTTCTAAGTCATAGAAACAAATCATCCTTCTTCCAAGATTTCCGATTTCATTTTCTTAACGATCAGATATAGCATTTCAGGGAGGTATAAGACATGATTAAAATAAAAAATATAAATTCTAACTAAAATATATCCATCTGCAGCTCATCGAAACATCTACCATAAAATGCCAGCCATTTCAATGAAAAGAATGGACACAAAAGAACCTGAAAAACACTATTCCGAAAATGACAAATCGTGGCGGTTGGAAGAACATGAAGGATGGTTAAGAAATTCATCAGCTAAAGGAGTGCTATGAGTAGGAGGTACTCTATTAGAGGAACGAAGAAACCGAGGACTCTGGTCCCGAGGTCCCTTAAATAGCTGATAAGGTTTGTAACTACTATCAGAAGCGTCAGTTTCCGACTTAGATATATTTGAACTATGATATGTCGAACTATCATTATTATTGTTAAAACCAGAAAATGAGGATTGGAAAGTACTGTCTGAACGAGAAGTATTTCCTTCTGAGCGATTATGAACAACCTGATTTGGAATATTATCATCATTCTGAATACGAATGGGATCATGCAAAGAAGAATTCGAATATTGAAGATTGTTTCTTTCATGAATTGAACTAGGAATTTTATTTGCACTTCTGGAATATTGGTGAGGGAACATGACATTTTCATCTTCATTATCTTGAGATAAACTTTCCGTTTCATCATCTACCTCATTATTGAAATGAACTTTCTTGCATTGATTAGGTTTAATAACAGAATTTTCCTTATTTTGAGGAAAATTTGGATCAAGAATAGGTTCAGGAACAACCTTGAAATTATCGCTATGGATTGCGATCTCTCGTCCACTTTGCAAACATTGTAAGATAAATCTGTTTCTCCCCAAGATTCCTACGATCCTGTACGGTCCGACCCATCTCTTATGGAGTTTCTTTGGCAATCCAGAAGGTTTTATATTTAATATATAAACACGACTACCCACTAAAATGTTTCTATCCAGAGCTTTACTACGTTGTCTGGTTATAAATTTGTTCGTTTCATTCTCTAAATTCTCCTTAGCGATCTCTCTGATCAAGTTCGTTCTTATTGCTAAATCTTTTAATTCTTCATGACTGGTTGAAAATCTTTGTTTATACTTGTAAAAGGTGTGATGTAGTTATCTACATCATACGGAAGACGTTTATTATACGAATGTAAAACGAAATGTGGACTTTCTCCTTTCGTCTCATTGTAGGTGCTGTTCAAGCACAATTGAACGAATGGAAGGTAGGACGTCCAATCATTACCATGCTCATTGACATATCGTCGTAAGTAATCTTTTACTTGTGAATCACAACGTTCCACGTTGTTATCTTGTACAGGTGGGAGAATGGAGATTTCAACTTTAGGGATTTTCCAAAGTTTGCATAATTGTTTGAAAAATG
>JABUQX010068070.1:17500-30456 GCA_015478945.1 Trachelipus rathkii | reverse complement strand
AGATTAGTATATATATATATGATATATAATATATATATATTATATATTGATGTGTTGTGTGTGTGAAGAAAAACCGATTCCGCTTACAAATTGTTCAACCAGAAGTGGAAAGTGAAAGAGAACTTAAATAGAAAGGTTTTAAAAAATATTTTTGCGAGTGTTGTGTTTGTATTGATAAGAAGAGTAGCTAATACACTACTAAATATCAGAGTTTGATGAAAGAATATTTGGAACAAATTGTGAATGAATGATTTTTAAAACATGGAGAAATAGAATCAAAAGTGTAGGTCGAATCCTAGCAGCAAGGGACACTTCCGGTAGAACTTCTGTTATAAAGTATAGGGCGAAGTTTGAAAAGGACGATTGAATGAAAAAAACATTGAAAACAAGGAATTTCTCCGTTTTAGCAGATGATCACTTTTTAAGAAAGAAAATGAGCTGAGTATAATGATTAGAGTGTTGGAGGGTAAAAATTATTCGTAGAAAAAGTTCTTGTCAACTGTAAAATACCCAATGGAAAAGCAAAAACTATTGCAAATGCTATTGATAAGGAGGTGACTGATCTTGATTTAAATTATGACAACATTATTGCTTTTTGGATTTGATGGTGCTTCTAATATGGCTGGAAAAGTTGGAGGTGTAAGAAAAGGCTTTCAGAAAAGACAAACAAAGAAGTTCTCTATATACACTGTAGAGCACATATATTGTCCCTGGCAGCAGCCTCCTGCAGGAATAAAAAAATCAGAAAGTGCTAAAAGATTTTTTTATAATTTTGAAAGACATTAAGTCAATTACTGTTTAGCAAGTCCCAAAAAAAGAATATTTTGCATGATATTCAATCATTAATCAATGATTCAATCCTCAAGATTCCAGAATGCATTGAATTTGAGAATGGTTATCTCCATTTATAAGATAATAAATGAGCCTGGGCTCAGGAGCTTAAGTCAATTTTGATAAACTAGCATGAGCATATCTATAAAAGAAGGACAGGACTTGCAATCACTTGCAGGGCATCTTGGCTGGAAATCAGAAGAGAGTTTCCTTCACCTGTTATGTAATGATATAACTTCTTAGTGCACTCTCTTATCCTTAGCAATGCTTTCCAGAAAAGAAGGACGATTGTAGTATGACGAAAGTCATCCCCCTTAATAACTGGAACAAAAATTACACTGCCAAAAATATTGCCCAAATTTTCAGCTGTAGGGACGTCAAGTAATGACTTACCAAAAAAAACAGTCGGTGTGATGAATAAAATGGAGAAGTATTGCATTTGAAGTGCGCCTGATTGCTGATGAAGATAAGAAAAAATGCATTTAAAGGGATGAAGATGAATACTGACGATACGTTGCAATCCGAAGTAAATTGGAGGAAAGCTGTTTAACAACGAACAAATCAATTAGATTATAATGATAAAATTTGCTGAGTTTCGCTTTGAGACGTTTCAGTCATTAACAAATTTACGATAATGAATATTAGGAAAATTTTTGACAGATTTTGCGATGACTTAATGCGGAAGGTGTATACTGAAGGCTGACCAATGAGATCCATTACAATATTTATATATCAATTCCATGCTCGAATAAGTGGCAATATTTTAAATGCAGATGAAAAGTCCATTCGGAAACTATTGGAAGCGGACGTGAGGATATTTGGCGAGAGTTACAAAAGCTCTTGTGAAATCCTTCTAGTCATTCCTGTAACGACAGCTTCGGTAGAAAGATCGTTCAGTACTATGAACCGAATACTAAGTAAGACAAGAAATAGAATGCTGCCAGAAACCTTAATGCATTGTATGATGATAAGCATCGAGGGATCTGAGATTCCAACTGAGGTTTCTAGGAAAAAAACAGTTAGACTTTGTTTATGCGACGAAGAAAAACTCTAAACTTACTTCTTTAAATACCCCTAACTTACTAACATACTTAAAAATACGTAAAGTGTTCTGTAAATTGGCTGGAAAATTTGGCGAGAGGATTCAGAGTTGAATTTCTAGAAAATAGTTGGTATTGGAATCTGAGGAGTTGGCATCCAAGGCACCAGTGCTGCGAGCCATTGCCCGGTGCCGAGTTATAAAAAGTCGTATAACAACCAATTGTTGGTGTCCTAATTATGGGTTCGATCGTAGAGTCGAATTATGATGAGTTATAAAGTCGTAATAGGGTGCCTAGGGCCCCCCATTAGGGGGATCCCGAACTGAAAAAAAGAGCACAGCGTGCCATAAACAGAACGAAAGAGAATGAAGAGGATGAGAGCGAATGATAAAAGAAGCGAAAGATGGAGAAGGAATTGATACAGAGGAGTAGAATTTGTGGACAGCTGCACTGGTCTGGCTCTGGTGCGATGCCAAAGTTATGAAAATTTGTATAATAATAACAATATTTGTGTTAAAAATAAAATATGCTTATAAATGATTGTAGAATCTCAACTAAGGTGTTTGAGACTCCTCGATGAGCAAGAAGGCTATATCGTCAAACAGGACTCCTGATCGATGCGTGCGGTAGAGGGCGCGCCCGCACTTCTCCAAGCCAGAATGCCTAATTACGCGCTGAAACCGGCGACGGCGCGCGCCCGACAGCTGCGCCGTGGCGCGATCGACGCCGTGTGCGAGCCCGTGCGACGCACCCCCTAGCGAATACAGCCATGTACGAGCCGGTAACGAGAATGCAAACGTGTCTGTTTTTTATTTTATTTTTAAAAAATTTTCAAAACATAACGTAAAAATTCAATCTATTGATTCAAGTCATATTCCGAGTACATATTGCTTTTGAAAGAAAAAAAAGCGGGCGAAAAGAAAAACCAAGTTTTATATTTTTTAAAGCCTTATACATAAGAGCAACTACACTAATCGTTAACATTAAATTTTAGCATCAAATATGTTTGCGTGTTCGTTTAAGTCATCTGTATTCAAAAAACAATTATAATGTGAAATAAATACATTATACACCACATAAATTAGAACTGATAGGTTGTACAGAAAAACATAAGGTCTTAACATATGACATTATTATAGGGGTTTAAAAACGTGATACATAATGATTACTAAACAAAATCTAAATGCAGAGAGTCAAGGAAGAATAAACAACATTAATTTTTATTCTTATTACACAGACTAGTGGCCAATGTCCATTGCTTGAACATCCCGGGGAGAAGGTTGTTCTTGTTGAGATATAAGACCAGAGTCGGTATCCAATTCACAGAACAGAGTTCATACATGCAAAATACGCCTAAAAAATCTTCTTTCGTTTCCGATGGCATTTAATATTTCTTCTTCATTACCATCATTTATAATTCAAAATTTATATTTCGTGTCTGTTCAATCTCCATTATTTGAGTTGAATTGCAGATTAACCAGAAACTTAAGATGCGATGTCAAAACTTGTACAAATTTGTAGAGCTACAATCAATAATTCCTTTTCTTAAGGATTAGTGAGATGATAAGCCATTAACAAGCCTGAAAATCAGCAGTGAGCATCGTATGGATATTAATTACTGTTTTCGAGATAATTCTTGAGATCAACACCCGTTGCGTTATTCGCTGCACGATACCGTATTAGCAAACAAATCGTAAAAAGGCCGTGAACATTGGGAATGTGAGTCTTCATATATCATCTCATAATCACGACCGTAAGGTTGACCATTCACATGTAAACTGACCCCTCTAAGTCCGAAATGGGTAAATTTAAAGGGGGACTTTCCATAGTTTCCAAGAATATGACCATCATGTTCTACAATCCTATTATTACCTTCTGAGTAAGCTGTCCTATTGGACTATTGTTAGGTATATTAATGCTCGATAAGCCCTTGGGTAAAGTTAAAATTTTAGTCTCAATTCTCTTGATTGATATTCGCTGTATTCGGTCAAAGAAGATTTCTCTATTTCCATAATGTTTAATTGGGAGATAATTATCACTTTACGTACAAAAATTATGCGTTCCATAATTAAAGATTGAGGCTGTTGCGTGCCGTAGATTGTTGCTAAAAGAGCGCTTGTAACATAGAGCAAATTCAGGTGTAGATCTAGTTAGCCTGATACGCGTATCCACAGATGGTAGAATAAGTCTTTCCTGAGAGAATATATCACCATTTACACGTCCATAATATTCATAGGTGTTATTTTTAGATTTACCAGCATGGGTTCTGTGGTTCTCTACATCTTTTAAATTGTAATATCCACATGATTGTAGATGAGACTCCTTCGCATCTTGAGAATAATTTAATAAAGTTTCAATATAACTTCGTATATAGGGATTAACTTCAGCTGAATGCTCCTAGAGGGATGTTTCAATTTAAAAAATACTCTCAAAGTTGATGAAAACACGTATACAGGAAATTTGTATCGGATGGATACTAAAATGTGATCGGTTCCTTGTGAGATCTGAAACCATCTTCGATGTATAACTTAGTCTTTAGATATAGAAAACACATTCGAAGGTCCTTAAGATATTGGATCTAGAAGTGCGCAGGAAATTGATAAATCGAGAGGGTACATTCTTATTGTGATTGTATTATGGAACGATTAATACTAATTAAAAGTTGGAATTCACTCCCACTAAAATCTGGTAGGGTATTCACAAGAGAAGAGAATCCAATTCACTGCTCACAACAGTCTGGACTGGATGGATGGAGGAAATGCATCTTGCTGGTACAATCAACGAACGTATAATGATGAGAGATTTGTTTAAACGTTTCTTATATACAAATTAGTCACAGGTTGTCACTGTTTATGTAAAATAATAGTCGTTCATCATCCTTATTAAAGGGTAAACACATCAATGCACTTTTTCTTTAGTGGTCCTTTCCTATTCCCCCTTTATTAGTTTTTACGACGACCTACACCTTGACCAGTCATCTTACGTCGTATTTTTCATTTAACATCATCTAACATTTCATCAGAAGCATCTCGTCGTTTTACAGCTGTTCGAGGATCGACACCTCCCATAATATCCTGGAAAGTGTCTATACCTGTCCTAGCTGGTTTTTTAGCAAGATATTTACCTCCTGATTTAAACAAAGGGATGGCCCGTCTGAACAACGAAGCAAAAAATCCACCTAAACCATACCCCCTCTGCATTCTTGACCCCCTGAAGACTCGTTCTCTTTCCATTATTATTTATCGGAGCTTCCTTCTTATATGTACTTTACACACTGCTGTTCCAGTCGTGAATGGGTATGGCTTACCTTCTACATCTCTTATATAAATACGAATCGAACTCAGTTGGGTCTTACTCAAGGGTAAGTAGTGAACATAGGAAAACTTATAACTCTTTTACCTTTAGGAAAAAATGAACCACTCTTAACAAAGAGGCTTTAGTATTCCCCACGTACTGATGATCAATAATATCTGTATAAAAATAGGCCATACCAGGATCTTGAAACATCTTAGTAGGCAAACATACAAAATGTAATGAACACTCTCGGTGCCATTTTTTGTCACATACTCTTCCATCGTTGGTCTATAACGCATTATATCCATTTAGAATGGTGTTGATCTTATTCGATATTTGTTATTACATGTGAGTAACAACACATTACGAAAACCAGGTTGAGGCGCGAAAAATAAATAAACTTATATCTTGCAGCGTTCACTAGCTCATGAGTAGATATTTAATGTGTATTTAAAACAACGTTATCTCTTGTTACCGGATTTTATTAACAAGAAACCACTAAATCTTTACATATTTGACTTTCTTCAAATTTTTTGTTTAAGTCTATGAACACATCTGAGTAACCGATTTATAGAGACCGTGGTTTATTACATAATTTTCAACGAAATATTCTTTGGTGCCTCGTTTGATGGTCGCAATATTAGCTTTAATTTTTAATACATTTTTAACATTATCAACATTTCTAAATATCGTAAACGCCAAATATGAAACAGGCATATTCTCTATACCGACATCGAGAATTATTTCACTTAATCCTGCTTCATACATTTCTCGATCAAAAGTTATAGGGTTCAATAACTCTGTAGTATAGTCTGATATTTTATTTTCCGGATACAGATCCATAGAAGCCGATGAAGGCAGCGTTAAATAGAAATGATCTACACTCTCCATGCTCCCAAAGTAAACTGATCAATGTTTCTTAATTTCACTAGCATTTATATAACTGTTAAACTTTGCATTGGATATCCTACCCATTTGACAAGTACTGGTCTATTTACCTTTCACCTTTCATTAGATACTAGTTTTTCTATTTTATACTCAATGACTCTTAGATCAAATTGTTATTCTGTTTTTGTTTATAGAAGCCTTTCCTTTTTATTTTTTCTCCGTCTAAATCCTCTAGATAGATAGTATAATTTTAACAATTTTTAAAGGAATTTTTTGAAAACCTATCTACTTTAAAACCCCCCCCCCCCCCCCCCATTTCCACCCCTTTTCTGAAATTTTTCATCAGTCCTGGATACTCTCACATAGTCTCCTACTTTAATGCTGTGTTTATCTTTTATGTTCCCTTTGGGGTTGATAGGCTACAAACGTTTTTCTTTTACCATCTCTATAGGGGATTACTTAAGTGTTCTTATTTGATGAGACCGATTATAAGAAGTAGCCAAGTCCTGTAGTAATATCTATATATTTTAAATGTATCTCAATCTTTGTGAAATACCATGCATTCTTTCTTTTATATTTCTTTGTACTCCTTTCAACTATTGCGGCTTTATTAACTGAAAATGTGTTGTAATACCCTATGTCATACTCAGTAACTATTTCTTGAAACTCTTTACCTAAAAATTCTGTACCCTTATCTGTCCATATCATTTTGGGATATCTGTCATCCTTATTTATAATTTCTCTGACTGCTGTAGCAACAGTCTTTGATTTTTTATCTTTTAAAACCCTTAACCATAAGTATCTGGAAATTATTCATTCTATTCGCAAAAAAAGAATATATCGATTAACCCCTCATTGTAGACTATATTTTTTCATACGGTCAAATCTAGTGCCATACGCATCTAAATGGTGGGCTTATAGTTTTCCATGTCGGAATTTTTTTTCGTTATAGTTTATGAAAGGCGAATAAAAGCATCCTCACTTCTAAAATATTTTTTTCAATTCTTTTTTATTAATATTTGAGAAAACTTTGAAGCAAACCTTGAAAAACCCCCGTAACTGTATGGCTGTTTCACATCAAAGTAATATTTATCGACCGCTTCCTTAGCTTCCATGATTCACAATGACATTAACAATAAAAATTTTATTCATTTATATTGAAAGGTTATATAAAAAAATCAGATGTATATATGAAGTATTTTATTTTTTAATTACAAAATAATATTAACTATTTTAAATTATAAGTCTAAAAAACATAGCATGTGTATACAGAAAGATAACATAGAATATATACATAATTTTAAATTACAAATAATACAATCATATAAAAAATCATAATAAATAATCAGATGCTAATCCATTTTGATACTTTGTATGGATTTTTTCTTATTCGACCCGCTCTTGAACGTAATGTACTTCTATTTATCAACTTTGATCTATCCGATGCAAAAGAAGTACCAGCAGGACTTGCATCAGGTCTAGGCGTTAATGGAATATTATCCAGATCCGCTAATCTTTGTTTATTCATGATTAAACTTCTTGGAAAATTAATAGTCTGAAGTTCTTGTTTGATCCTGTTCCATCCTGTCACTGGAGCCTTCTTCCATTCACGTGAGAGATCAGATATCAAGTCAACAATATTCGATCCAAGTATTGTTTCTCCATCAATAATGATTTGACCAAGATCATCCCAAGTAATCTGATCTTTTAAAAATATTATATAGCAGCTATAACCCGGTTTGTGCTTTACTCCTTCACTGGTAAAGCTTTCCTTGGTATATGTCTAAGATGAATTAGCTCTCTTTCACCATGGGTTTGTATCTGTTTGTTAGAGCTGCTTGGCATTGGGTGTTTTAATAAAACTTTTAATCTACTAAATTTTTTGGGTATAGCATTTGATATAGGATTCTTTTTTTCATGAATGTTACTTATATTTGGAGTTTAATATTGCTGCAGTTCCTACTCATTAATTATTATCGTTCAACTTGCAGGATCATATAAAAACTCAAAGCGTTCTGTTGAATTCAATGGGTGATGAGGATTATATCCAATCTTATGCCGCTGAATGTCTGATTGAGGCTGTTCGAACTGTTGTTGTTGTTGTGGCTGTTGTTGTTGTTGTTGTTGTTGCTGCTGTTGCTGTTGTTGCTGTTGTTGTTGCTGTTGTTGTTGTTGTTGTTATTGTTGTTGCTGCTGTTGTGTTGTTGTTGTTGTTGTTGTTGTTGTAGAGGTAAGGTTCCTGTGTTATATTTCAACTTCTCTCATATCGCTTTAGGGTAAAACCCGCCTACCTTCTTCATCATTGAGCAAGCCACTTGGTTATCAAAGGAGCTATAACGGAAAAAGAGTAAAGGTAGGAACACACCACCACCTTTCTGTAATAGCTTCCTTTTATTTTTAAGGTTTCTTACGTTAGCAGCAAGTTTTTTAATGATGTTTCTGTGTCGACGTAACTTTACCTTCTGAGCTCTCTTTAAAGGAACATTTCCTTTTATAAGATTTAGGCATACTTCAGCTATACATTGTATAAATTTTTCATCTTCACAGATCAGTTTACGTTTTTCAGAAGGTTTCAGGGTTTTAAATTTTCTCATAAGAGGTAAATAATCTGCAACTAAGTACTCATTATTCAGCTTATGTATACTGTCTCATCTCGTTAGGATTAAGATATTTGAACGCAGTAGACCACTCTATGCTTCTTAGGATGAAGCTCACAGAGTAAATAACCATGAGGTATTAGATGTACTTCTTTATATAACTTTGTAAGAACTTCTTACGTTGAGTAGGGAACAATTGGCGTGCCACAACATTACATGACTCAGTCACTTCTTTGTGCCAAACAGATTAAATACTGTGTGTTAAAGACACATCCCTTTCCAGGGTTGAGAGCGTGATTCTGATGAAAGATATGCGTGTTATATAAAAACCACTGTGAGTTTAAATATTGCGAGTAAACGGTGAAAGTTCGGCTAAGCTCATTCAATTTATGCATCAAATCATCAAGGATTATAATTTTATGCCCTGGTAAACATTGAAGAGCTTTTATGTCATTAACCCTTCGGAAAATCGATTACATCTTTGTAGTCTTTAAACTTTTCTTGGTAAACACACATTGTAACACCATATGATTTTAACAGGCTTTTGTTCGAAAATCTCGACCTCTTTTAAAATGTTTAATAACAGAAAGGTTTTCCCACAACCTGTAGGACCAGACACAAGACAAGTAGCCGGAGCTCGGAACATAAATTTACTAACGTCCATTCTAGATTGATACCTGAACACTAATGAATAAGAAAAGGTTTGCGTTTATGTTATAAATGGTTTGTTAAACTCGATAGATCAATAGAGCAATAGATTAATAGATCAATAGTATAGGTGGCTGGATGGGCTGAATGGTGGTTTGATTACTGTTTACTGCTTTAGGGGTATGTAAAAAACATGAATTTTTACGTTATGAACATAGTTACTTTACAGGTTGTTAAGTTGTGGACTTTGTTCAATGTTAGTAGATTCTTCGTAACGTATTGTGTTGTTAAGTTGTTGAGTGTACATTATATTCTTTAGTTCAGGTCATGTTTTATTAGGTATGTTATAGTGTTGTGTGTGTGTTGTTGTTGTTGTTGTTGTTGTGTGTTGTTGTGTTGTTGTTGTGTTGTTGTGTTGTTGTTGTTGTTGTTGTTGTTGTGTCTGCCGGACGAGAAATATATTACCCTTTTGAACCTAATATGGGTTCGTTCGTGCGTCTGTATCTTGTTTACTTTTTTCTGATTGGTTGAAGAAAGAATCTCATTACCTATAAGGGTTGTTATACATACGAAATTTCGCCACAGTAAAGACATTTGCGCTGTGCTGATATGACGACCTCTCGTTCTGCTTCTACAGACGTCCTCTTTACGGAGGACCTTTGTAATACCCAACGATTTTCATTTACATTTTTTCGTAACGAATGGAGAGCCAATATATTACCTGCTATTTCCAATGCAGGTGCAAAGTAAATACCCTTTAATCATATCTGTTGAAGAATTCCTCAAGATTATCGACAGCCTTGAAGCTTGGATAAAGGCTGAGTATGTGTCATCTGTGACATCGTCTCTTGATGAAATCAGAGGTGACAGCTTGAGTGGCTATAATAGAATAGATGTTGCCTTCACTGTATCTGGTAATGTTAAAAGTATTGATGTACGCAACTATTGGAAACCCAATGATGCTGACACATTCATGCGTACGTGTATAGGTTTCACTGTTCAGACATCTGCAAATATAACAGCTTTGTTTGATATGAAGAAAAACGACTTAAAGTCTCATCTTAAAGTTGTTGCCATACTCGAGGACTTAATTCATATAGCTCATGGTGTAATCTATGATATTTACACCGAAACATGTGGATTCCCGTATAATGCAGTATACAGAAATGCCTTAATAACTATCAGCCAGGATACGTTTACTTCTCTCTGGCGGGAGCGAGTGAGTGCTGTTGAACCGAAATATGCAGAAAAAGGGTTTAGTGCTGTAGGTTGTATTTATGCTTACATCCTTTCGGATGGTGTTGAATCTCTGGAGAAACATATAGAACTTGTTCAATTTATACAGAATCCTATGTCTCCCTGACAAGATGGATTAATATATTTAAAAAAAAAACTATATATGTAGAATGTATTTATTTATTTAATGTTCTTTTTATTGCGAATTTATATGTTAACGAACGCATTATGTAGTTTGCTCTTATTGTTATAAAGGTTTTTAAAATCAACACTTGTTTTTGTGCCCTTATGTATGCTTTTTGTTTTTTTATATATATGCTATATATATATATATATATATATATATATATATATATATATATATATATATATATATATATATATATATATATATATATATAATATATATATATATAATTATATTATATATAAATAAGTTATATATCATAGTATATAATTATATATAATATATATATATATATATATATTATATATATATATATATATATATTATATATATGATATATAATATATATATATTATAATATAGTATATAGCCTACCCACGTACGGATCGCGCCGGCGGAGCGCGCACGCGTCCGGTTTCGCGGGCGGATGCACTGGCTGGAGCGCCTGCGGGCGCGCCCCCCGCTATCGATTCAGGAGTCTGTAAGACCGCTACGTCTTAGCATTCATGAGGAGTCGCAAAACCCTTGTTGAGATCTACACCTGTATATTAGCATATTTGTATTTAACACAAAGTGATTGTATTATTATACAAATTATTAATTAACTGGCTCGCACCAGAAGCCAGCACCAGTGCAGGCTGATTCACATTCTACTCCTCTGTGTGAAGATTCCATTCTTCCATTCTTTCCTCTTAATTATTCATCTTCTCATCCTCTTCATTCCTCCTTCGGAAATCTCTGTTTTGCATACGCTGTTGCTCTTTTTTTTCAGAGTTCTGGGACCCCCCTAATGGGTCCTAGAAGACCACCCTATACGGACTTATAACAATCATATTCGACTCTACGACCTCGATAACCCATATAAGGACACAACATTGTTGTTATACGACTTGTTAAAACTCGGCACCGCTAATGGTCTCCCAGCATCGGTGCCGGAAAGCCAACTGCCTCAGATTTCCATATCAAGTATTCTAGATGAAAATTCAAAACTCTGAATCCTTCTCGCCAAAAATTTCAGCCAATATACGAACACTATACGATTTTTAAGGGGTGGGTGGGGGGCCCCCCTTCGGGGACCCACGGAGGACGTAACCTTGTCTACGGACGAGGATTATTCTCTCACCTATTCTAACCCCTCGCTCCAAATTTTAACCCCGATTCGATAACTTCTAACTACTACTACCAAACATACATACTAATACTACCCACTACTACTACTACAATACTACTAACACTTAATAGGGCGTATCTAGCTACTTACTTACGATCTACTACTTTACTAAATTAATAAAAAGAATACTACTAACTTATAATAATTAATAATAATAATAATAATTAATAATATAATAATAATAATAATAATAATAATAATAGATAAAATAATGAATAATAATAAAATAAACTTCAGAGACTGCCGGAGTCGAAAGCCGGAGTCGGGAGTCGGAGTCGGAAGTCGATTTATTGCAGATCGAGTCGGAGTGCGTAAAAAACGATCCCTATATAGGAATACGTTATTTTCGACTTCTGATTCGATCTCTTTCTGAGAATCGAATCTTACGTAATAATTAATAATAATAACAAATGTGTATGTTGTATGCGCAACGCGCCGCTCTCGCGCGCTGACGTGAATCTCGTCTACGACGAGGATTACGTCATCACACTCGAGCCTAACTCTCGTTAGGCATAATTACGCTGATAAGGACACTCAGAGAACGTATTCCAAATGTGGTCGCGGAACTGGCCCCAATACTTACTAATAATTATAATATATATATAAGTTAATATAGTTATATATATATATTATATATATATTAATATATATATATACTACTATATATATATAATATATATATATACTAATATATAAATATATAAGTATATATTTATATTATATATAAATATATATATAATATATATATATATATAGTATATATATATATTAATATACTATATATATAATATATATATATATATATATATATATATAATTTTAATTTGCCAAAAGTGCCTTTTTTTCACGATGGCATAATAATAATATCGTACTCTCCCTCATGGAAAAAACCTTGTAAAGTCGTATCATGTAACTTGTAACACGAAAACAAAACGATATCATACTCTTCCACCGGTCAAAAAATCTCTTTTTTCCTTTTTTTTCATGTCACCTGACGCAATTATAAAAATATTTGAATTTTTAAATGAAATTAGCTTTGAAAATTCAAAAGTTTTTGACCTTTA
>JABUQX010068070.1:10000-12500 GCA_015478945.1 Trachelipus rathkii | reverse complement strand
ATTCAGCTTGGGTTGGAGAGATAGCGGCTCAAAGTCGTAAGGCAGCGGGTATATGTCCTCACTCGCAAAACATGCGGGTTCCAATCCCAGAGAAAGCAGTTAAAATTCTTACCTTCCCAGAATTTCTTTCTTGTTATTTACATCTATTATAATAATTGCTTAGATTAATAGTGCAATATTTAAAATTTATTTATATATTAGATATTTTTTTCATTTCAATGCAAAAACGTTCTAATGAGAGTAGTTTAAAAAAGTTAATAAATAGGTAATAGGTTATAATAATCGATTTTGAATTTAACATCCGCATGTGAAGTATTATGAAATAGAGTGTGATCTTGTAATAGAATATGTAAAATATCTTATATTAAATATTATAAAAGTCTGAGAGATTTATATTTTTAAATATATGAGTATATATATTATCTATTAAATTTAGGAAATCTTATTGAAATATAAATAGTAAAATGATTGTATATATGAAGTAATGAGTGTTTGTGTAGAAGGTGGATTATATATGTAGTATAATAATATAAAGTAATAGTGTGTGTATAGGATGATATATTTATATATTATATATATAATTATTATAAGGGGTATAGTATATGTGGTTAAGTAGTACTATATGATAATTTAGGTAGTAGTATATAGATATTATACTTATATATACTAGTTAGTATATGGAGATATATGATATAGATAAATGAGTAATTTAGCTACTATAATATTATTAGATTATTAAGGGGCATGTCAGAGAGTTTGGTCTATCTAATCACGATGTTAAGCAGTGAGGAATTTTAGTCGTGCGATAAGGTGAAGAATCACTTTATTAAAGGAAAATTTTAAGTACCTACGCTAAGGGTTGAACGCTCTTTCCGTTCGTACGAAAAAAGAATGATGTACTATATCATATAGGCACCGGCGTTGCCGAATAGCGATCGCCTCTGCAGTGCATCCATGCGATCAGTATTTGGGAACACTCTATGAATCAGTATGATAGAAAGGATAAAAAAAACAGTGTCATTAGTGCGATCTAGCATTCTTCTTCAAACTGTAAAAGCGTTACATGCATCATATTTAACTGAAGGATGAACTGCCTAAGCTACATCATTTTGTATAAGCTAGGGAGGTGTGAAGCCGCGCGCGAAGAAATTCAATTTTTTTGTACTTTGTTGTATAAATAATTATAATTATATTTATTTGATATTCGGAACGCATTTATCAAAGGTAAAGTTTGTTCTATATGCTGTTCCATAAATTGCCCTTTAATTTATAAGGAATTAAAAACTATCTAATCACGATTAGTATGATTACCCTAAAAGCCTTGTCTACAGACGAAATATAGTCGTAAATATATATATATATTATATAATATATATACATATATATATATTTATATAGATATATATATATATACTAATTTTAATATAATAAATAATAATTATATATAATATATATATATATATATATATATATATATAATATATATATTTATAATATATATATATATATAATTAATATAATATATCCGTTTTGCTATAAATGTTGCGACAAAGAATTAAGGGGTGAAGAGTAGGAGAAATGCGAAACAAAATACCCAGTAAATATTTCATTTAAAATTTGAATGGAGGGTATAAATCTGATAAGTGTCCAGTAGATAAATTCATATATTTACTCAGTTTTTCAGAAAAACATAAAAAAAATCAGACCATAGTCGCCTCTCATAATGGGGGGTAAATTTCTTCACACCCAGTTCGTGTTCATCAAATTGTTGGCTTGAAATGGTGTTAACGCTATTTCCAGCAACCCCGTAAAAAGAGGCACAAAAATCATTACTATGACTGTTCAACATATATTACATTTAAGAGACCCACTTATGCCATGTGTATTGATGAAGTTACCGAAATGCTTGGGGCTTGATTGGGATGTAGTTAAAGGGTTCTTCCTGTATAGATTTCTTACCCTTGATAATGTAAATTATTTAATCCGTATACTTGCTCGCGAGAACAAGCGAGTTTGGAAACGCTAATTTACCGAATGGTATAGGTTATTTGAAAATGGAGAGTATGCCATTATATCAGAGTGCACTTAATGTCTTGTTTAGGTCAACATTTTACGGCAAGGTTTTTAAATTTTCCATCTCGTAAGATTTCTATATGATATATTATCTTAAAGTAGAGAGCCGGTCGGAATAACAGCAGCATGCACATGTTGCACTATGCGTCTCACTATGTTTTAAAGTTTAACCATATACAACACATTTTATGAAACCTGACACTGTTGCATATATATCAACAGAGACGTCGAGAGAAATTATTTGCATGAAGGTATTCGATAAATGCTCATATCCTGACGGGTACTTCGAGGTCCCTGTTGATGATTATACATCTACGCTGGGTGACAGAATTGTCACCCACGAGATATTGATTTTTCGCCCGGCCCGCGTGTATGTTTTTTCCCGCTGAGTCCGGATTTGAAATTTAAAAAAAAAAAAAAAATTTGC